>JACXGM010035358.1:0-11702 GCA_016801145.1 Umbra pygmaea | reverse complement strand
GGGAATATCCAAAGCAGAAGATCAAACAAAGCATGGGTCAAACCAGAATAACAACAACAAGAATAAATGCTCAGAAATGGAGAATTCAAATACTCACAATACCTCGCAAAGAGGCAAGGAGTGATGTGTGTCTTAAATACAGGATGGAGTGAGCAGGTGTGGTGAATTTGGTTGATTGAGTCCGGGTTATGGGAAATGTAGTTCTGAGCAGGCAAGACCAAGGAAGTTGTAGTACTGTGAAAGGGAACAGGAAATGTTACAGAGTCCAGGTATGGGAAATGTAGTTCTGAGCATAAACAAAGAAAGTGGCTGTTTCCAGGGAAGGGGAACTGGGAAACGTTACAATTATACAGAGTCTGAAATATATAGTCTGTTATTATATAGTCTGAATTATATATAGTCTGTAATATATAGAGTCTGAATTATACAGAGTCTGAATGATATAGTCTGAATTATATAGAGTCTGAATGATATAGTCTGAATGATATAGTCTGAATTATATAGAGCCTGCATTATAATTTATATAGTCTATGCTTTTTTGTTATCATCACTGATTATTTGGGCAAATCACAATTGGGCGATGGCGGTGTTTAAACATGGAAAAGGAACACAACTAATGAGAAAAATCAGAATAGGTTTAGTTTAAGTTATGATTTTTGTTCTTGCACTGTTCAAGGCAGGCCGGATATAGCAATTTGTATAGCGTATTGACACAAACCTTAGTTGCTGACTTTCCCCAGGCCTAATGCACAAGGCAGCGCAAATTGGCATTGCATTTCCCGGGATTTGGGTTAGATAAATTTGATTATCTATCCTGCCACGTCACTAATAAACCGTGGCTAGGGTGACGTGCTTAAATGAACCATGTGAATGCCCTTCGCCATCCCACAGATCTGTGCCGGGAGTTGCGGAAAAAAATCTGAAAAAAAGAAGACAAACAACAAACGTTAAGTGAAAAAAATGTGAGATATATTTTTTCAGAGATTGCCATTAATGCATCGTCAACATTTTTGTCACTTTGGCCATTGCAGCTTCAATAATGTTTTTGGATTAAGAATTTAGTGGAAGTGTCTTTGAAGAAAAAATTTTGTTGGCTCTATGAACTGCACTTATCAGAAAGGGCAAAGACAGTCTATCAGAATGTGCTCCATGGATGTACCCTATCGTACAAAGTATGGTTTAAGATTTAAAACTGAAACACTTCTGCACTGTTCAAGTGTACACTAACATCCTTTCTAAGAATCTCCACATATAGCATCTGATGGCATTCCCAGACACATTTTAATTGGGTTTTATCATAATGAGCCTAAACACAATGCAATTCCTCAGAGCTGGGATGCAACAATGATTTACTGCAGCATGAGACAGATGTTAACACAATAATCAAAATCCACCTAAAAATGGTGTTCCACTGTAGACAGTCATGCAAAAGGCAGGTTGTATCCACACAGGCAGACAGGGGCCTTCTCTAAACCTGGCATCAGTGTTGAAAGGTCTATTCAATTAAATGGGTTGTCCTTGACTATTTGTCCTCAAGGTTAGGTGGCTAAAATGTATTGGACTGTACAGCTTCATGCCAACTGCACACCATTATGATAATGATCCAAGAGCCAGGAGGATGCCATTGGATTCCGGGGGAGTGAGGCCGGGAGGTACAGCTTGCAAAAACCAGAAGCAGCTGGGACAATATCAGAAGTGAAAGGCATTCTGGGATGGCAGGCATGGTCAGAGCGGTCAGCTTAGCAGTGGAGATGAAAGGATGTCAGTCTGTAATATTCTGGACATAAATGCTGTGGGTCTTGGATGGGGAACAAAGTGGCTGTATTGAACGAAAAGAATGAATTGAATTGGAACTAGTTGAAGCAAACCACCTGTGTTGTGGATGACTTGACCATTAGTTATTCATATGTACTTCACTATAACATCACTGGCTATTTCTGAAGGATGACTGTTAGGAGTATCCTCTGGAGTTTCTTCCTGGGAAATTGAGAAGAAATTGAAAAATGAAAGAAAAAGCAGAAGTAGCAGACATATTACTCACCGAATTAAACGTCACATGAATCTTTACTTTCACAAGCCTCGTAATGGTACTGTTTGATATCTGTACTGCATGGCCTGATGGGAGGCTGATTCTGCGGCTCTCAGCCCAGTAATTGGTCCTCTGTGGCCACTCCCCCCAGCAGCTGTGGGCCCCCCATGCCAAATCACATGAATCTGTCCCCTTATTGCAACATTAACATGGCAGGGATAAAAACACCAAACCTGGGGGGCGGTGGCAGGGGAATTATAGGACAAGAGCTTTACGGAATGTGGAGTAGGGACCACAATACACGCAACTTAGAAGGGTAGGTCATGGACTTTAACATTGGTTTGCTTTCAAACAATAAATATAGAACACTCTCCCAGAACTATGTGAACATGATTTTCTATAACCCTCTCTCTTTAAACTTCATCTAGATAGTGTTGGATATGCTTTTACATATTCCATTGTCTTAAATCCCTTATAGTCACAATTTGAAAGGATGTATTCTTTGGATTGATTTACCTGTACAGAACAGCCGTCCTTGCACCAGGACAGTGTTACATTTACCGACAGCAGAACTGTCCAAAATGTCAAATCTTCTGAAATGTCAAATTGTTCCTTTCAAAATGTAAAGATTCACTTGCACCTCCTTGTCACACGTCCTGAGCTTCAAGAATTTAGTTTCTTATATAAAATGTTTTCTGAACAGGGCCGCCAACTTAAAGGTAGGGACCTATCCATAAGAGGATTACTAAGAGTATTCTGTACTTATATATTATCTACCAAAAGCAACACCATAAAACCAAATACAACCCTGATTATGGGAAAATGTGCCTTATGGTGATTCTGATGTATAGAAATATGCCACTGACATGTTGTTTAAGTGGAAATATTCAATACTTCTGCACAGCCCCTCTTTCCCTGTATTTGGAGGTGTAACTGCACTTGATCCAGCACTGAAACCACGATGATGGTGGTAGTGGTTTCTGGTCTACATTCTAACAATAGTGTACCTGCCTTTCGCATGACAGATTTAAACCAGCTGTCTGAATTAAAAATGTAAGCACTACAGGAAGTCCCCCCAACTTTTATGGTTCTACTCCAACTCCAGAACATGCTTTTACACACCATTGATCTCATATTATTGCACTGATCATAAACCTGCTAGACCTTCCAGACTTCCTGAAGTCATACTCATTTAGTTTTGACATTACACATTCATCGCACATCTAACGCGGCAATACCTAAAGACCTTTATATCGCTTCCATACGATAATGGCATTTGTCAACCATTACACGTTGAAGGCAAAGTATTATTTTTGTTGATGTCATACCTTTGGTCTCTGTGGGAATTGGCCAAAAGAAGGACATGACCTACTGTATTAAAGCATGTCAAATACTGGATGATTTGTTTTGTTGACTTTGTAAAGATGAAAGCTTAAAACGTTTTACAAGTTCAGTGTGTTTATTCTGCCAGATTGTGCATTATGGTATTTATTATACACACCCACTAGCTATTTTTAGTTCATGCAAAATCCATTTGTTTACACTTTGTGGAGTGTGTTTCATTTATGACTGATAACACGGTTTAATGGGTAAAGAATAATCTCTGTCAGTGAAAATGTAGTATTATTTCCACAGACATCTACTTGTAATGTTGTCTCTTTTAACTGTTAATAATTATAACTACAATGGCAATGTGATTGCGCTGCAGACATGGTGTGTTAATCAACCCTAATGATCCTAGTAATCCAGCATCAATAACTAACTAAATAAAAATATATTTAAATAATTACGCTGTGCACATAAAAATAAATATAAGTATATGCATCATAAAGGGCCTCTGATAAAATATAGAGAGTTGACAATTCAAAAGAGGTCGCTATTTAATCAACTTATCTCAGAAGTTACTCAATGGCCAGCAATGGAAATTAATGGTGTCCAACGCCATAGAATGGATTTTTGGAAGTATTCAAGTCTGTATACTCCGGAAGTGGTCGACAAAAAGCATACAACAGAGTCCAATGGGTGACACTCTGTTTTCTCTATCACTCTGCATTAGTGGATTCCTAGCCTTTACTATGTTCACCTTCAGAATAAAAGTGCTTGATTTAACAAGATGAAAATCAATTAAAAACAAAGGAAACATTACACATTTCAAAAATATACCTCTAAACTCCATTAGAATGTTGTGACATATTTACTAACTAAAAATATTTTTCATATACGTGAGCTGGTCCACCACATTTATGTGAACACACTCTTCACTAGATTGGACAACCCATGCTGGCTGGCTTTACAGACACTGCATATTTGAAGTGCACTCGTTTAAAAAACATACATTTTAATTGGACCTCATAGATCTAATATGATTGCAGAGTCAGCAATGGGATACCTTATTTCTCACCTTAAATGTGTTCAGAAACAGTTTTTGTAAACTGCAACAGGGAAATATTATATGATTTAGATGTTAGAAAATCCTTCTCCCGCCACAAAATTAGGAAGCCCAGTAACTTTTGGTACATTAGATATACATTTTTACAACATCAGAGCTGAAATATTTGGGCCAACAGGGAAAATGCAGAAACATTAAATACATTTTCACCCTGTACTATATTGAAAACACTCACAGGTGAAACAGGATTCTTGGGTCACAGTAGTACCAGTGATTGTTCTTTGTGATGCAAAAAATGTGTTTTCTGGCTCACTGCTGAAGCCCATCATAAAAATGTAACATGAATATCTATGCTCCTTACTCCTTAATTCGCTGATTTTCAAGTCCCCAATGAGTCTAGTTTTGGGGGTTTTCTTCTGTTTAGCCTGTGTGAGAGCTTGACTTTTTGCCCCTCTGTCACTTTGTGAGTGCTGATGTTTCTTACCATACATAAGGTTGTTTTCCTTAGCACGGCAGGGTTGTGAAATGCTGTTCCTAGGAGGGTTAGGCATCTTTATGGGCACAGGCTGTGTGTACTGCATTCTAATAACAGTTTTGGATTTTGCTGGGGGTTTCAAGTACGGCAACATTTGTTGCCCAGCTCAAGTTGTTTTTGGTGGTTGGCAAGCAATGTTTCTTTACATTTTTTGTTTTTCCTCTGTACAGCCATCCATGCCTCTGAGCACGTTGGGGTGGAAGTCATCATACGCTTGGGGATGGCACCTTCGTGAGCCCGCTGTGTCAGCACCTCAGCGTAGGTGTTGCGGCCATTCCGTGGGATGGTAGCGTCTTAAGCCGCCACCTGGGCTGAGGGTACCAGGAGCGAGTCCAAAATATTGTTCATCATGTTCATCACACACAGTCTTCTGAATCCCCAAAGTAGCTTCAGAAGACTTTCCAGGTAGATATATAAAGAATAGCAGAGAAAAAGAGCAGATTGCAAAGCAGTGTGGAGCAAAGCAAGGACACAGCCTTCTCTTACAGAGCCTGCACAGCCTCTCTTTGGGGCTTGTAATTCTTTGTATAATACTAGTCGATTAACTAAACAGTCACAATATGCAGCTCGGATGTCTAACCAAGTGGCTAGAGGGACCCAGCCACTGACTCTTGGGGATGACAAAAACATAGCCAATTGGTGTTTAATCTGGCACGCATAATAGAACGTGATTTTGGATTTTAGAATGTATGCACATGACGTGTTTACTGCAAGAGGTATTGGATCTCCAGCTGGGCAAGACCTCACGCCATGCAGTCAATGATTTTATTGGTTCCCTGGAACTAGAGTTGTGGTTCCAGGCTGACAATATACAGAATATTCACTATGAAGAACTGTTGACCACTGTGATGTTTTACAATTCCAAAGAATGTGTTAACTGTATTTGGTTTTTCTATGTAACTTTTATCCGATCTGAGCAGATGTCTCCCATATCCTCCTATATTTATCCTTTAGGCCTGGTCATTAAGGACCAAGTAGTAAAATGAGATCACTTCACTGGCTATTTTTGTGGAAATGGAACTGACATGTTGGTGACTACAAGTTATGTTGTCATGAAACTTCTAGTAATGTAATTTGCACATGTAATACTTTACAATCAATGAACGTTAATGTTACAAAGCTAATAATGGTACAACCATTGGATGGCTATGCTAATGCTGCTACTCTAGAGTTTCAAACCCAATGGTGTGTTACTCAGTTAAATTAACTTGTTCTCCTACGGTGGATTACCATGTCCAGCTAACCACACTTTCTGATTGGAAGTGACAGAGATCTCACATTGGGACAGTTACCCATGGACTGTGACACTGCACCCTGGTAGGGGGGACACATTTTAGCAGGGAAGCACCTGGTCGCCACCAGAGACTATGGCAAGGATGAAATAGAGACTACTTCTACAGGACACCAGCTACCACCAGCAAAGGTCCTGACCAGCGCCTCCAACTGGCCGCCATCCATAAATACACCTGGTGGGACTACGTCTATCACCAGCCACTTATATTTTAGTGACAAAGAATTGACATAGATTTCCATAGAATTGCACCCCCTCATCACATCTAAGGGGAGGGGGGGCAATATAAGGGAACTGTAGTGGAATGAGAATATGGTTTACAGGACAAATATGCATATGTTAAGAGCTAATGCTGCGTTCCATTTGGCTTTGGAAGTGGGAGGTCGGAACTGGGAATGACGTTACACCCGAGTAAAACAAGTTGAAAAATTAACAGTAACCACAACTTTCAGTTACTGTTGATACAGGGTGCTGCCATCTTGGAAAATGAACTTTGGGGTAGTGAAATTTCTCAAACTTCGCGACAAGGAATTTCCCACTTGGGTGGGCGTTCCAGTAAAATTCCGACTAGGAACTCAGAATTTCCGACCTCTGAGTACAAATGGAACGCAGCATAAGACAGAGAAACAGGAGTCATCAGCCCTCCCTCACAGACACCACCTGAGTGGAGACCAACTGTATAACTCAACAGTCACTGAATGTGATTTCATGGTATTTCAACCTGGGCTTTTGTCTTAGTTGTGTTAGCACCAAGTAGGCGCCTAAGAGTCTGTGAATAATACAATTAATGCAAATGTGTCAATACCAGTTCTCTTGTTTTCATTGTTATAGCAGGAAGAATGTGCTTCCATTTTGACGACTTGAGAGTGGAGAGTGAATAAAGAAAATACTTTGTTTAGTTAGTTCTGTGAGTCGATCATAACCGATACTCTGGGCATACGTTCTTGTCGCTCTAGACGTGTGTTAGGGTAGATTATTCAGACTAAACTGTATAGCCTTTGCTTAGGCCATAGGGTGGACTTAGGATTTTAGGATAAGGTGACCAGACGTGAACGGTTTCCGGGGACAGTCCCCGGTTTCAGTGTCCCCAGTCCCCATAAATGTCCCCAGTTTTCACTGTGTGTAAAAGGCCGTCTATGGCCTTAGAAATGTCATGTACATTAATTGATTAACAGTGATTTAAATGCAAGTAAGCTGGTTAATTTAATTTAACAGCCACATACAACTTAAGTGATTTTCTGACCGAGTGCATTCGGTGTAGTTCATGATTTTTCAATTAATAACCAGAAGAAGCAATGTCTCTTTAATAACTTTTCCATCAAGTTTTTTCTTGACATTCTTATTACAGTAGATGTTTTCGTATTATGCCCAAGGCAATGTTAAAATGTGTGGGTAATATGATCCTATGGGTATATCTGAACTCTTGTCATAATACACTAAGTTCAGTGAGACAGTGAACGTATCACATTAAGAACAGCCAGTTGCTGCATTAAATAAGGCAGCACTGTCTGATAAAGTATACCCAAAGCCCCTGCTTAACAGATTTATAATTTGTCATGGACAGAATTTTCCTGAACTGCAACTGAGAAATGTACACTGGATCTGATCCTGCAAACATACACTGAATCTGTTGCGCATATCATCAGAGGCATAGCGTAGTTGTAGGCACATCAATCAGGGTAGAGAGTAATGCCTCCTCCTACATGTTGATGATTCATGATTCAGTGAGGCTGACCATAAGCTCCTAGCATATGGTCCTGATTATAGTCTACAGTTAGTGCTGCAGAATCATAAGCCTGTCCTCCCAAATAATATGGATTAGGCTTGTTCTCAATATTACATTTCATAAAGGTGACCTGCTCAGACAATGATAACGGAGAGCAGAGTAAAGGTTAATAATATAGCTTCATCTTGGAACTGTGCTGACTGTCTAGGTTGTGGGTGGTACAAAATGCTTGTCATTCCACTAAAGGATATTGTACTGACTTTGTCCTTTTCATTCCATCTGTTTCTCTCTGTTGTCTTACTTTGATTTTCAGGCCACATAAATACCATGTCTACATATATTTTGATTTGACTGGAAACTCTTTCATATATGCTCCATTACAGAAGTCAGGCACTATTATTGCCAGCATTATTCTTCTGTCAAAATAGATGTTTCTTCTCTGGTTAACAGACATCCTTGTATGTAATAATATATAATATAGTGTACTGTATCATAAAAAATAAAATGGCAATTAAATACAAATTAGGCAAAAATCTGGAATATTTGTCCATGGTTTACTTTTTTAAAACTGTGTCTTTGATAGAAACTGTAATCCATAATTCAGTTCCTACAAACTTAAAAACTTTAACTTCAGACATTGCGGAAAATCAATGGAAGCAATGGGGGTGTGTATGCATGTTTCTTTTTAATTGGGAAAATCCCTTATGCAGTGGATTTAAGGTGATTGTGAGGATGCTGTTTTTTACACAAGCTCTCATGCCCTGATTATGTAAAAATAATAATAATAATAATAATTGTATCTTGATGATTGCTAAAGTTGTCTAAATTTGCCATGTGTAAATATGTGTGTCCCTTTTGGAGAATTTACATGTTGTTCAAGTAGCTCCCCTACTGGTGATCTTAGTTCGGTTTCTACCCTGTGTGTACTGTTGTTGCTTTGGTTTCCCGTGGTTATAGTCATGTGTTTTAGTTCACCTGTTGTCAATACCCAGCTGCATCCACCTTGAAGTCATTGCTGTGTGTGTGTGTGTGTGTGTGTGTGTGTGTGTGTGTGTGTGTGTGTGTGTGTGTGTGTGTGTGTGTGATGTAGTTGTGCCTCATTGTTTCCTGTTGTCGTGTGTCTCTCTCAAAGAAAAAGAAAAAAAGTTTTGCCATAGAACGCACTTGGTAGTACAACAATCCGGCAGGGACTGACTGCCTACACCTTTCTAATAAAGGGAGGGTGGCAAAAAGCCCCAGGTGTGGCAGAGGAAACATGTGCTCGGGATCAGTGTTGATAGGACTGGTGCTCTGGAACTGGTGCCTTCGAGAGTGCAGGGGAAAACAGGAACTGGTGCTCATGAACTGAAGGACAAACAAACACAGAGACAGACCAAACGCACACAATTAATACACAAGGAAAAAGGTAAAAAGGCTCAGGAGGGCAGGATCGTGACATGACCCCCCCACAGAGGGACGCTACTGTGTGGACCACCCAATGAGGGATTTGCCAACGAGGGATCCAGCCTCTCCTCTGGACCATACCCCTCCCAGTCGACGAGGAACTGGACCCCACGACCCCGGCTCCGGGAGGCGGCGGACGTTGTAGGCCGGATCGCCATCGATAAGGCGTGGAGGCAGGAGTCTAGGAGGAGGGGGCAACAAGGGACTGAGACAGACGGGTTTAAGACATGATACATGAAACACCGGGTGGATTTTCATAGACGGAGGAAGCTTGAGTTTGATGGAAACTGGGTTGATGACCTTCTCCATGACAAATGTGCCCAGAAAACGTGACAGGCGATTGCGGGAGTCAGAACTCACTGGGATGTTTCTGGAAGATAGCCACACCTTGTCGCCCCGGGGTGTAAGCTGGAGCTGGAGTTTGGCAACGGTTGGCCTGGCACTGGTACATGTCCGAATTCTTGAGCAGTGCCCCCCTCGCCAGGTCCAATGGCATCGGCGGATGTGGGTCTAGACTGAGGGCACTGACAAGTCCTTCTCCAGAGAGGGAAACGGGTGGCTGGTAGCCGTACAGCCACTGGAAAGAAGACATACCTATGGCAGAGGTAGGCAGGGTGTTGTGGGCGTAGGCAACCCAGGGAAGTTGTGAGGACCAGGTGGTGGGGTCCACCGAGACCAGGCAGCGGAGGGTGGCCTACATCTTCTGGTTCACCCTCTCTGCCTGATTGTTTGACTGTGGGTGGAACCCGGAGGAGAGGCTGATCATGGCTCCGATGGCGTGGCAGAGGTCCTTTCACACCGCTGAGGTGAATTATGGACCATGGTCGGACACGACATCAGTGGGAAGGCCTCTTTCACCAACAGGTTAGCCATCTCCTTGGCAGAGGGGAGCTTGGGCAGAGGCAGGTAATGTGCAAATTTGGGAAATCAGTCAACAACAGTAAGGTTTACCGTGTTCCCGTCAGAGGGTGGCAATCATGTGACAAAGTCCAGGCAAAGATGAGACCAGGGACGGCGCAGGATGGACAATGGATGGAACGGACCAGAGCTGATTGGAAACTTTATTAAGGGAATAAAGAGGACAGGCAGAGACATAAGAGGTGACATCTACAGTACCTTAATGGTGGGCCACCATAACCTCCTGTTAAGGAGAGCCTTATTGCGGGATATGCAGTAGGGGTGTCACGATACCAAAAATTCAGTAGTCGGTGCCAATACCAGTAAAATTACACGATTCTCGATGCCGATTTCGATACCACTGTAGAAAAAAATGATTTTCTAAGATTCCAACTACTTGAACTTGAAACATGATATTCTTTATTAAAATACTTGAAAAATATCATAACAATATATATAAAACATGTGCAATATAGCATAGAACCAAATAATAAAGTGCAATTAATGCTCATAGTGCAACAACTAGTGTCCCCAAACACATTCCAGACAGCTTTTCAAAAGGTACAGTGCAAAAACAAAACGGTGGATATAGCAGTGCAGCCATTCAGCTAACAAGACAAACATGTTTTTTTTTCACAACATTGCACACCGTTTCTTGGCTAGTTCAAGGTTTTTGGAGAGCAAAAGTAGCATGTCAACATGGTCTTGGGTAAGTCGTGAATGATTGTGTGTAATGTGTTGGGCATTGGTCCCACATGGCTGTATTGTATTGGATAATGAAAGCTTTGAATCATATGTTCTTATCAGTTTACTATCTAATACGTTCCCCATCGGGGAACTACAGTGCCTTGCGAAAGTATTCGGCCCCTTGAACATTTCGACATTTTGCCACACCAAACATGTGGAAGAAGGTGCTCTGGTCAGATGAAACAAAAATCTAACTTTTTGGCAACAATGCAAAACGTTATGTTTGGCATAAAAGCAACACAGCTCATCACCCTGAACACACCATCCCCACCTTTAAACATGGTGGTGGCAGCAGGGAAGATGGCTAAAATTGATGGGAAGATGGATGGAGCCAAATACAGGACAATTCTGGAAGAAAACCTGATGGAGTCTGCAAAAGACCAGAGACTGGGACGGAGATTTGTCTTCCAACAAGACAATGATCCAAAACATGAAGCAAAATCTATAATGGAATGGTTCACAAATAAACATATCCAGGTGTTAGAATGGCCAAGTCAAAGTCCAGACCTGAATCCAATCGAGAATCTGTGGAAAGAACTGAAAACTGCTGTTCACAAACGCTCTCCATCCAACCTCACTGAGCTCGAGCTGTTTTGCAAGGAGGAATGGGCAAAAATGTCAGTCTCTCGATGTGCAAAACTGATA
>JACXGM010035357.1:0-11703 GCA_016801145.1 Umbra pygmaea | reverse complement strand
ATAAAAACAATGGGTGAGACGTAAATACGAAGTTCAAAATAACTAGTGCACAAGGCTCATAAAAGTAGCACAAATGCACAATAAAAAGCACAAAAATAACACAGGAAAACTAGAAGATAAAACAAACTATCTGTACTATTAAAGATAGGGTGCAGAGAAGCGGCGAACAAGCAACGCCAGCGTCCTCTCTGACCAGCGTCTATTCTCCCTTTTCATTGCACGCTCTCCCTCAGTTGTGCTTGTACAGATCATATACATTTTTCAGCTGTGCTGTTGCTGGGTAGACTTGATGGCCGTATTCTTTGCCACAATGGGGCTTTCTAGCTGGCATAGCCTTACGTCAGCATTTTCTGTGTTGCTGATAGGAGTACCAGTTAGCTGACTGAATAAAAAGTGTCTCTGGTAGTTTGAAACTTTTTTGTTTTTAGCTGTACTGTAGTGCTTTAGATTTTTTTTTTTGATTTTTACTTTTAACAGAATAGCATATGGAGGAGAATAAATAGATTTGCTGGCGAATTTGCTAAAGAAGCAGTTTTTTCCAGGAGGATATTTCAAGAAAAGTTAGAAATTGTAACAAAACGTTGACCAACTCAGCAATAACAGTCCTGTCCCATCCAGGGAAAGGATTTGTATGGCACTTTCAAGCAAGCAACTATGAAAGGTACATGTGCGTTTAGGACCAGCAGTTCGTATGAGTAATTGTGACTGGTTGTTGTGAGTTTGTTCTTCAGGGCTCGAAATTAATGCTTGTCCGCTCATCCGGGACAAGTAAAAAGTAGAATGTAGACTAAAAAAGTATAACTTACCAAGTGTAGAGATTGAGCTAAATTAATTAATCTGCAATAGGTTACTTGTGATGTAGTTGTCTTGAAATTGCAGCGTGTGTTTGTGTGTGTGTGTGATCTAACTTTGTTCACATACACGTTATTGTTCTTTCATACTGAGTAGATGGCTAGCTAACGTTTGCACTCTTTCATTGATTACACTGACACTGTCATGAACCCACCCTCCTGAGCCGGTCTCTGAGTTTGTTCCCTGTCTGTCTCTATGTTTGTCTTGTCCTTTGTGTCACAAACACACCCCTGTATCCTGATCCCGAGCACCGGTTCTTCCCTAGCACCTGGGGCTGATTGCTGCCTTCCCTATTTATAGGAGGATTTGGTAACCAGTCCCTGCTGGATTATTGTACAACTTATGTGTGTTCTAGTTTGAGCTCACAGTGTTATGATATCTACCTTAGTAATTGTCAGCCTGAGTTCCGCATATTATTTCCATGTTGTTATTTGCTCACCCTGATTCTCCTTGCTTCCACTCCAGACCTCGCCTGTTCAGATGTCTTGGTCATTACCCACCATGTTCTGCCTCAACCATCTGGTCATTCACTACTACAAGTCATCATCCACCTGGTCCATACTCACCTTGCTCTGCCTCAGCTATTCGGTCGTCAACCACAGCAACCCAACACTCACCTGGTTCACTCTACTTGTTCTGCCACAAGCCACCCAGTCGTCAACTATTGCTCACTATTCGCTGTCTAATTATCCACAATAGATTTCATTGTATTCATTTATCTCGTTTTCTACTGCATTTGGATTCACCCTCAGTTCCAGTTTGATCCCTGACAGACAAAGCTCTGTTTACACAATGCAACTGTGCATTCACTGTTATTAATTCATCAGAGAACTAGTTAAAAGTATGCCCTTTTAAAGGCTGTGATTTATTTTATTCTGGTACACATAGTCTACCATAGCAATATTCAAAGTATATGGCATGGCTGGGGGTACCCCAGGAGAGGTTTAAGAAAAATTGTTCTATAGGTTGTTAATAACTACACTAAAAGCTACTTTAGCTATATAGCTATAGAGGTGGGCAGTGGCAGACTGGCCATCTGGCAAGTCTGGCAAATGCCAGAGAGGCTGGAGCCTTTTTATAGGGATGGGCATGTCAAAATTAAAAAAATATATACAGTGCCTTGCGAAAGTATTCGCCCCACTTGAACATTTTGACCTTTTGCCACATTTCAGGCTTCAATCATAGAGATATAAAACTGTAATTTTTTGTAATGAAGTAACAACAAGTGGGACACAATCATGAAGTGGAACGAAATTTATTGGATATTTCAAACTTTTTTAACAAATAAAAAACTGACAAATTGGGCAAGCACAATTATCATCCCCTTTACTTTCAGTGCAGCAAACTCTCTCCAGAAGTTCAGTGAGGATCTCTGAATGATCCAATGTTGACCTTAATGACTAATGATGATAAATAGAATCCACCTGTGTGTAATCAAGTCTCCGTATAAATGCACCTGCTCTGTGATGGTCTCAGCGGTCCGTTGAAAGCACAGAGAGCATCATGAAGAACAAGGAACACACCAGGCAGGTCCAAGATACTGTTTTGGAGAAGTTTAAAGCCGGATTTGGATACAGAAAGATTTCCCAAGCTTTACACATCCGAAGGAGCACTGTGCAAGCGATTATATTGAAATGGAAGGAGTATCAGACCACTACAAATCTACCAAGACCCGGCCGTCCCTCTAAACTTTCAGCTCATACAAGGAGAAGACTGATCAGAGATGCAGCCAAAAGGCCCATGATCACTCTGGATGAACTGCAGAGATCTACAGCTGAGATGGGCGAGTCTGTCCATAGGAAAACAATCAGTCGTATACTGCACAAATCTGGCATTTATAGAAGAGTGGCAAGAAGAAAGCCATTTCTGAAAGATATCCATAAAAAGTGTTGTTTAAAGTTTGCCATAAGCCACCTGGGAGACACATTAAACATGTGGAAGAAGGTGCTCTGGTCAGATGAAACCAAAATCAAACTTTTTGGCAACAATGAAAAACATTATGTTTGGCGTAAAAGCAACACAGCTCATCACCCTGAACACACCATTACCACTGTCAAACATGGTGGTGGCAGCATCATGGTTTGGGACGGCTTTTCTTCAGCAGGGACAGGGAATATGGCTAAAATTGATGGGAAGATGGATGGAGCCAAATACAGGAACATTCTGGAAGAAAACCTGATAATGTACGAGACACAATTGTGGTGTATAAACTTGCGGGGCTCTCTCGACTTTTACATTACTTCCAGAGGTAGCGCAGAAAAACAATTAGAAAGATCCCACCTGGGGCTTTGCAAACAGCCCAGGTGAAATGTATATTGAGGGGAAATTCTTCACTGCAATTTAATGAGCTGGGCTGGTTTGTGCTAAGTGCTAAGGCACCCAGCTCAAGACGTCTTAAATGACACACACACACAAATGCTTGAAATTATTTTGTCTCTGCTGGAGTTGACTCAAAAATGTTGCTGAAATCTATTGGTTTGTAAACGTGGCCTTAGTAGTTGATTCAGTGACGAGGGCAGAGCTCAGGTCCCTGTTCTCAAGTCACCCCTTTAAAGTAAATGATTAATGAGGCTATTAATCCATAAAGATTTTTTTTCACCATTTCAAAGTTTATTGGGAAAACATATTATTTGAATATGAAATGTTATTTAAACATGTCAACATATTCACTGTCAACAGATTCTGCTTTGCCCCAATACTATTTTTCTTGTATATTTGCTTCAGATTTTGGCCAGCTGCTTCATCTACTCTATACAAAACATGAACAGAAAGATTAAGATGAAAGGGAGATGGCCAGAGCCACCAGGTTATAGTAGTACAGGAAACAAGAAAATAATGTATTACCGGTACTTGTCAAAAAGAATTTCTGAAAAAGCTCTGAAGAATAAATATAACCTCTGATTTTATGTTTGGACAACTGTCATAACATAGCTGTCCTGCAAAACAATGACTTAGCCCACTGTGCCACTTGATTACACCAGCTGAAATTATCCTGAAAAGCAACATTGACTTGGCAATATTCTCCTCAACAGCTATGCTGTACACCCTTCCTCGAAGCACAACTGCATCATGGTGGCCAGGGTTTGAGTGTTAGTCCCAGTTTATCTGCCAAGGGCAGTTCAAATCGGTACAGTGATGCCTGATAGATGGGTAAGTAGTCGGACACAGTTAATTTGCCGAATGTGTGATTCCTCACTTACACTGTGTGTACCGATTGTTCCATGTTGAGTGAGTGGTGTGATAAGGATCGGATGGCTTGGCGACATGTGCATGGAGGAAGCATGTGATCGATCTTCGACCATCCTGAACCTGAGAGGTTTGTCAACGAGACAAGGCTTAAAAGGGAATTAGACATAAAGGGTCACTTCCCTACTAAGTCTATTGACGCTCTAAACCACAGGTGTCAAACCGTTTCCACAGAGGGCCGAGTGTATGCTGGTTTTTGGTCTTTCCTTTCAATTAGGGCCCAATTAAGATGTAGACTGCCAGGTGAGGCGAGATCCTAACCAATTAGTGACATTCAATCATTCAGGTACAAGGTAAAAGCGAAAACCTGCAGACACTAGGTCCTTTGTGGATCTGATTTGACACCCCTGCTCTAGAGCGTCAAATGCGATTATGGTCTTTCCCGACGATGGTCTTTCTTTTTGACAAAAAATATCACAGACAGGAAGTAGGAAGTGAAAATGACAAAATAACTCATTTACAATCATGTATTACATTATCCTGCATAAAACTCCATTTTTGGAGTTGGAATTTAGCTGGGTTTTAAAAAGGTATAAAAATCTAGTTAGAAATTACTGTAGCATTTTAATGTTGACTTGATTGTATGGCCTCCAAACATTGCACACTGGTCCAGGACCCCTGGGGGCTTGACAATAAGCAATAAAAAGCCTTATTCATCAAAGATAACATGATTTACATGTAAAAAAACAACAAAAAATACATACATTCTTAAGTTTTTTGGGATAAATAATAAATAAAACATAAAATTCAATATCCCAGGATGTTGGATTTGATTCATCCATATTGTAGCCATGGGTCTTCTGAATCCAAAACCATAAGCAGCTTCACTGTAGGTCAAAGTATGACCTTTCTAGAGGCCAAAAGGTCAACTGTGTGCCAGGCGGACTAAAGCCCCCCAAGACCCTGGAGGGTTAATAGTTGGTCATAGTTTTTTTAGGTACATTGCTTTGTTGAATTACAGTCTGTACAACATGCAAATAATGAAATGACACATGCATGATAATAGTTTATTAAATACTCTTTACTGCATTTTGTTATTACTTGTACTAATGTACCCACTCAACAGGGAATATTCCATTAGATTTTGTTGCAGAACACTTCTCAAATGAAAGCAACTGGAACAAAAAGTGGGTGTTTATACATGTATTTCCCATGCAAACTACAGTATTGCTCTGTTTGCTTCCATTTTGTTCTGATGTGATACCGGTTTTTGTAATGAATATACCACAGATCTCCTTTTCTTTGCAGCACTTAAGGACAAGGTGAGAGAGGCAAGTTAGATCATCACGCCTGCATAGATCATCCTGCAGAAAGGCCAGTTAGCCTTTCATCCAGCACGCTCCATTGTTCATTGAAGGTTATTTGCAAGGGAGAAATGAAGTACGATGACTACAGAGATTACATGTAATGTAATATTGGGGAATATGGCTCAATGCCACATACTGAGCCACCCTAAAACATTCCTAAACACTAGATATCAATTAGAAGCTGGTAACTGTACAGTTACAAACAGTTTATTGGGCAATATTTTAAAGTGTGGTTGGATGAATAAGTGAATAAACTAATAGTAAACAACATTCTGCATGTCATGTTTTTGTTTTTGGTTCCCAGGCAACCCTGGGTCAGCATGAGACTTTATGTACAGTCTTCTTTAAATTGAATCCTTCTGGAAGGAAAAAACCTTTACAATCTAGAAGTAGAAGAGTACAAAACACGAGAGGGGATTTACCCCCACGGCCCTCTAAGCGAATCAAAACCTCCTGGATTTTCCACCGATAATGATTTACACTAAAATAATGACTTTCAAATTTTTGCACTCTACGCTCTTTACCAAGACCCATTACTTTAGTAGTAAATTATAACAGTGAAAACCAGGGTTGACTGGTAGGGACAAAACAACTGCAATGGCTGTTGGCACAAACATACTATGGCTGGTTTCTTTTTTTCCACAAACACAGAATTTGGTTCACTCACACTAGGATACAAAAAAAGATTATAATGGGACTTGCAGAGACAGCTGGACAGTTCAAAAATAAAATAGAAAATCCCCAGAAAGAAGCCTGGTCTTAATTATAAAATGTGAATAGTCGAAGTCGGCAGGATCAAAGAATATATGAAGAATGAGAAATGACCTCGGGCCTACAGTAGGTCTGCTGGAATCCAACTGGTAGAAGTCTAACACCGGAGATAGAAAGAGAGAGAGACGAATAAAGATGGGGTTGCAACTCTTTATTTAAAGATGAACATTTTTCCAATGTTTTAACAGTGAAGTTTTTGCATAATTTGTATCCTGAAAGACAATAAAATGTTCAACCATGTGATTATACTCTCTGTTAAATAATTGAAAATTTGCAACTCTCCGAACCTGTTTTGCTAATTTCCTTTGCAATCGCCACATGTAATGAAGAAATCCCACATAAATCGGTTCCAGCCTTTCCTTTTACAGAGTGTCAATGATGGAGACGAGGGACAGCTGAGTAGAATACTTTCTTTCAGTCTTTCTTGTGTTGTGTTTTCAATGTCCAGTTCAGTGTGTGACCAGAGCTGTTAATGGACCTGTCACTTTAGGGGCAGTAAGGATTTGGTGAACTGAGTGTGGGTTACAAAAACAGGAAGTCACCCGTCTAACCCTTCCATCCAAACAGGCAATCTCCTCTGGCTTTGGGAGAATTTCCAAATCAGCCACAGCATGAGCCTCAACAGCTTACACACTTCCTCTATGCAACCCCAGGCTACTTTATGAGAGGCTTCATCATGTATTTGTTGACTGTTCTTAGACAAAGAATAGGAATTAATTAAGGCTATCCTTTTTCCTAGACAGCCTGGCGAGTGATATGCTGAATGGATTCCACCTGACCAGTACACATTTTCAACATTACTGTGAGATTATTCAGTTACTGACCTAATGTAGTATATATACACTCACCTACAGGATTATTAGAAACACCATACTAATACTGTGTTTGACCCCCTTTCGCCTTCAGAACTGCCTTAATTCTACGTGGCATTGATTCAACAAGGTGGTGAAAGCTTTCTTTAGAAATGTTGGCCCATATTGATAGGATAGCATCTTGCAGTTGATGGAGATTTGTGGGATGCACATCCAGGGCACGAAGCTCCCATTCCACCAGATCCCAAAGATGCTCTATTGGGTTGAGATCTGGTGACTCTGGGGGCCATTTTAGTACAGTGAACTCATTGTCATGTTCAAAAAACCAATCTGAAATTATTCAAGCTTTGTGACATGGTGCATTATCCTGCTGGAAGTAGCCATCAGAGGATGGGTACATGGTGGCCATAAAGGGATGAACATGGTCAGAAACAATGCTCAGGTAGGCCGTGGCATTTAAACGATGCCCAATTTGCACTAAGGGGCCTAAAGTGTGCCCTGAAAATGTCCCCTACACCATTATACCACCACCACCAGCCTGCACAGTGGTAACAAGGCATGATGGATCCATGTTCTCATTGTGTTTATGCCAAATTCTGACTCTACCATCTAAATGTCTCAACAGAAATTGAGACTCATCAGACCAGGCAACATTTTTCCAGTCTTCAACTGTCCAATTTTGGTGAGCTCTTGTAAATTGCCTCTTTTTCCTATTTGTAGTGGAGATGAGTGGTACCCGGTGGGGTCTTCTGCTGTTCTAGCCCATCCGCCTCAAGGTTGTGCGTGTTGTGGCTTCACAAATGCTTTGCTGCATACCTCGGTTGTAACGAGTGGTTTTTTCAGTCAAAGTTGCCCTTCTATCAGCTTGAAGCAGTCGGCCCATTCTCCTCTGACCTCTAGCATCAACAAGGCATTTTCGCCCACAGGTCTGCCACATACTGGATGTTTTTCCCTTTTCACACCATTTTTTGTAAACCCTAGAAATGGTTGTGCGTGAAAATCACAGTAACTGAGCAGATTGTGAAATACTCAGACTGGCCCGTCTGGCACCAACAACCATGCCACGCTCAAAATTGCTTAAATCACCTTTCTTTCCCATTCTGACATTCCGTTTGGAGTTCAGGAGATTGTCTTGACCAGGACCACACCCCTAAATGCATTGAAGCAACTGCCATGATTGGTTGAGTAGATAATTGCATTAATGAGAAATTGACCGGGTGTTCCTAATAATCCTTTAGGTGAGTGTATATTCTGTCGTTCTATCACAGTCTAGCAACTCGCTCATTTTGACTGCAAACATAACTGCGAGTCTCAGGTATCTCCTGCTTTATCTAGACAGGACATGATGTTTTGGCTTGGAAATTACCTATATAATATTTTTGTGGTCCAAAATGTAATTGGAATCTTGTGAGATGGCTGGAAAAGAATGTTGCATCTGATAAACAGTCATTGAAGGTGAATTACTTGAGGGACAGAAGGAAATCCGTTGATGTGCTTGATCAGCATATGGGAGTGTCATCTGGCATTAAATTGCATGCTTCGACTGTGAAAAGAAGTCTTACAAGAAATGACCATGTTTGACATATTGGCAAAAATGCAACATAATTGAAGCTTCTCACTTGGACAGGGAGAAGAATAAAATAATGCTGGAAGGGACTATTTAAAGAAATTACATGACATTTTACCAAAGCAAATTGCTTTAGTTTTGCATTCTAAGGAAGGCCACAGGAAATAAAAAAACACATTGCTGGTCTATGTTGTTGCCCGGCAGCACATTGGTAACCAGGATTTGTAACCAGCATTCCGACAAAGCAGCAGTGCAATTTGCTACAGCAGTGGGGTACTCTACTGGGGGTACTTTCTGACGTCCCTTTGTAGCCACTCCCTGTATAGGTCGGCACCTGTGTGCATCAACTAAAGACTTCTGTGTTGAATAAGCAGTGTGATAAAAATCAGTTCAGCTTTTCAGCTATGAAAGAGGTCTTAAAATTAGCTATTTAATAACCCTTTGATATTCTATGCAGAACATGGACAAATTGCATGGGCAAAGAAGAATAGATATAGCTGACAACCAGGAGTTGACGGAAAAGTAAAGCCTAAAAAATAAACATAAAATAGAATAAGTACCTGTGTGAACCAATGAAACAGTACAGTGTGAGCTTCACAAAACTATAATTTATGGCAAGGCTGCATTAAATCTGTCATCTGTTGTTTTGTCCATACATGATATTATTAAAATATTCTTAAATTCTAGACAATTTTGTTCATTATTCATACATCAATCAGAAAGAATAACCTGAATAGGCAAGGACTTACTGAGCAACATTCAAAGACAAAAAGATGTAAAGAACACAAATCAAACACAAATTAATCTTCCTTCCTGTTCATATTGTATGTACCTAATGGAGCCAAGAGCTTACAAATCACTCTGAAAAATAATTACAAAACTGGAGTCACATTTCTTCTAGGGATTTGACAGGAAATCATATATGTCTGTATCGTTATTGCCATAGGTTTCAAAAATAGCTACAGTAGTAAATACCTCACCAGGCATACCCATGTGTATACCTCAAACTAAAACACTATGTGGGAAAAGTGTAGAGTAGCATTACAAAATGGGGAATGCCAAGTTAGTCTGTGTTACATAAAGCCCTCTGGTGTGGGAAATGTGTAAACCTGCATTAAGTTACCAAAGAAGAAATATCTTTCTCCATTCCATTGATTTACAATGGTGCCTTGAACTCAAGAGTCTCTGTGGCAGTAATTGGCTTTTTAGTGAACAAGAAGACCTTAATATGTTTGTCCTTCCTTATTGGCTGAGCAGTTTGTTGATACCAGGAATGCAGTGCACTTTTAATGATGGATTAAGACAGCAGATAGGAGTCTTGGCCACAATGGGGTTGTAAAATGCATCCTTATCTGGCTGATGTCATCGAAGAAAGACTTTTGTCATGACCATACATGTCTGTTTAACAACTGAAATCCCATGGGCGATCTGTCCTGAATGATATACTATGGGTGTGTTACTATTCCTTTAGACATGTATTTCGTGAAGCCACATATAGTTAATGGCAAATAAATTTTGTTTACAGTTTTTCAAATAAATATAGAAGTGTATATATAAATAAGCTTTTAATGTGATAAAACATAATTCAGTGTCTTAATGATAAAACCTTTAGCTCATCCATAATGAATCATGTTTTCACTGTAATTTCTGATTAATTTAATGTCACATTGGTGAATAAAGGTACCAATTTCTATCAAAACTAAATTCCTGGGTGTTCCAAAAAATTTGACATGTAATATATGAACAAATTTGTGAGGGAATTTAAAACATATTTACTAGTACAACCAAAAAATATTCTTAAACCATATTATAATGTATACTTGAACGTACAATATATGTTAATAAAATATATTTTAGAAAATGCTAAATTGTTACAGTAGCAATTGTCCTTAACTTTCCAAACATCGATGTAATGAACATACAGTATACAGTACATTCAAATATATTTATATACATGTTATATAATAATAACAACAATATTAATAAACCTTTATTTATATAGCATCTTTCATACAAGGAATGCAGCTTAAAGTGCTTTACATTAATAAAAGTCAAATTAAATGGAAGAAATTTGCATCAATAAAACATTTTCATCAATAAAATACAAAGAAATGTAAAAAATTCAATGTAAAACATAAAAAGCATAGAGCACATTTGCAGGCAATGAAATAAACGAACATATTAAAAGAAGGAAGGCATAAAAAGTATTTGAGTGCGGGATTAGTTAGATGCTATAGTGAAAAGATGTTTTTAACAGAAAGAATGAAGGCATAAAAAGCATTTGAGTGCCAGTTTAGTTAAATGCTATAGTGAAAAGATATGTTTTTAACAGCTTTTTGAAGATGATGCTTTGATATGTTTTGGTATTGTGTTCCACAGTTTAGTAGCATTCTTAATAAAGGCAGCATCTCCAACTTTTCTGTGAGTTGAATTTTGTACCATTAGCATATATAATGAGCATGAGTTATATTATTTATTACATTTATTCTGGAAATAAACTGCCTGTAATATGGTATTCTAAACATATTCAGTGCCTTGCCATTTTTATTAATTTACTGAATTAAAATTTTGCAACTATATATCAGTTATTGTAAGATGGTATTCTTTTTATGTTGGGACATTTTTTTTAAGAAACTAAAAGCTAAAAGAAATGTGTCTTTCCTGAACAAGGACATAATTCCCTTAATAATGGCCATGATGTGAACTAATATAGTTGCTGTTGGGTTACAATCCTCATATAGTAGGAAAATAAACATACAATCTACACAAGTCAGCAAAAAAGTACAGTAACAAATACTGCACATTAGATTGATATTAGAGTAGAAAATAATATCCATGTGTTTGGATATATCCCAGTGAGCAAATTAGAATCAATAATAATAATGATAACTAGAACTGCAAGCAGTTTTGGCGGGGTCCAAGCCGTCCCTGGCAAGTCCCCCCTGGTGAAAGTCGCCCCGATGACCCGCGGAGCCCACAAAAGCAGAACCTATAATATTGGAACCAAAGTCACTGTTCAGATTAGGTTGCTACTTTATGCTGCGGCCAACAGTTCATGTAGCGCATTTGAATGAACTGATCTTTGATTTAATAAGTGTGCATTTAACAGCTATCGCCATCTGTCTCTTATGAGTAAGGTATCTACTGT
>JACXGM010035356.1:0-11704 GCA_016801145.1 Umbra pygmaea | reverse complement strand
TTTACTAACTTATAATATTTTAATAAGAACATTTACATTTGCAATCTGTATTGCTTAAATATATAATAAATACACAGAATCCTGTGTAATGCTAGCTACATTAAGGATCCCGGTGGTAAATGTGGATATCGCATACTGTAGATCACTTAAGTCATTCGCGATTTACCCAATACCATGTTGACATGCTACCTTTGCTCTCAAAAAACCTTAAACTAGCCAAGAAACGGTGCGCAATGTTGTGAAAAAAAATCTGTATCTTGTTAGCTGAATGGCTGCACAGCTATATCCACCGTTTTGTTTTGCACGGTTGTTGTTTTTGCACAGTACCTTTTGAAAAGCTGTCTGGAATGTGTCTGGGGAGTAGTTGTTGCACTATGAGCATTAATTGAACTTTATTATGTTGTTCTATGGTATATTGCACATCTTTTTATAGCTTGTTATGATATTTTTCAAGTGTTTTAATAAATGTTTCAAGTTCAAGTAGTTGGAGTTATTTTTTTTACCGTGGTATCGAAATTGGCATCGAGAATCGTGTAATTTTACTGGTATTGGCACCGACTTCTGAATTTTTGGTATCGTGACACCCCTACCCAAGATTGACGCTTTTTCCCTCCGTTTCTTGTCAAGACTCCTTCTTGTCATGCTCTCATGTCAGGACCCCTATCTGTAGAGTAGGGTCTCTAGTAGGGTCACTCCCTCACATCAACCTTCCAGACCCAAGTCCTACTCCTCTGGCCGTAGACACCCGAGGTCGCACCCCGACCACCCGAGGTAGCACCCCGACCACCCGAGGTAGCACCCCGACCACCCGAGGTTGCACCCCGACCCCCCGAGGTCGCACCCCGACCACCCAAGGTTGCCCCAGCCACCCAGCTCCAGCCTAGGCCTACAGTCGCAGCTGTTAAACTACCAGGGTTGACACCCACCACTACACAAGACCTACTAAACATTCCGGTTCCCCCTCCACTCACAGTCCCAGTTCCAGTTCCAGTTCCTATTCTTGCCTCAGTTTTTCACCCAGTCCCCAGCCTGGTGCCTGTCCCAGTTCATATGCCTGTCCATTCCTGTACCCCTTCCATTCCTGTACCCACTTCCTACAGTTCCTGTGCCTGCCTCAGTTCCCATGCCTGCCCCAGTCCCCATCCCCGCCTCTGTGCCTGACCCAGTCCCTGTGCCTGTGTCTGCCCCAGTCCCCATGCCTGTGCCTGCCCCAGTCCCTGTGCCTGTGCCTGACCCAGTACCCATGCCAGTGGGTGCCTGCCTTGGTTCCAGTGCCAATCTAGATCCCTGTGCCTGTGCTTTCGCCAGTGCCAGTGCCTGCCCCGGTCTCTGTTTCTGTATCTATGTCTGTCTGTGTGTCGGTTTCTGTGTCTGTATGTCCTCTGTCTACCCAGGTTCCTGTGCCTACCTCAGTTCTGGTGCCTGTTCCGCCTCTGCCTTCTTCCGCATCGTCTCCGTATCTGCTCAAGCTGCCCAAGTACTCATGCTGCCTGGCGTCCGCTGGGTAATCCTGCTGCCTGGCTTTTGTTACCCTATCCCCTTAGTTAATTCCCTTCACAGCTGTTCTTTGTCATTAGTCCCCTATTTAGTTCCAGTCCTGTTTGTTTTTTGTTGCTGGTCATTATTGTTAATTGTCATCACGCCACTTCCTGTTCTGTTAGCCTGTGTTGTTGCTTGCTGTTAGCCGCTGGCAAATTGCCAAGCTCTTAAACTTTTATCTATATTTGATCATATACGGTAAACTCTTTTTTTTATGAGTCTACCAAAGTACTAGTTTACTGGTCACCTCACTGTTCTATCAACGATTTTACCTCGGGACGCTATTTTTGGACACAACAAGTTTCTGCCTTGGGTAACTACTTCGGAAACTTCTACCTGGAAATCCAGTGTCTACCCCAGCAGGCTATTGGACAACAGAGGAGTCTCTCAACTAATGCGACAGTCGAAAGCTAAGTAGCATGTCGTACTGCAGTTGCTGTTCTCTCCTTCTTGCTAAGATAGCTAAGGTGGAGGCTCGGCTTCAGACGCCGTTACCAGAAAAGTGATATCCCATCGTAGATAACGATAAGAACGTGTCTGAGCCACCAGGCAGTGTTGATAGTAGTAGCTGTTCTAACTCCCCCGCACTGTCCTTGCAGCCGGACAATTTTCTTATGGTTGCTGGCATAGGGCGCGTCGGCCTGCTCAGCTGGTGTCAAATTCTAATTTCTCTCTTGTGGATTGAGTGGCAGACGCATCTAAGCAGGACACATGACAAAATGAAAAGCTTAGTAATCGCTGACTCCATTACCAGTAATATTAGACAGAAGAATCAGCCAGCGATTATACAGTGTTTACCTGGGGCCAGGGCTACTGACGTAGAGGCTAATCTGAGGTTGGTGCTAGCGAAATCAAAAATGGGCAAGGCTAGAGGGTATAGAGATATTGTTATTCACGTTGGCACCAACAATGTTAGGATGAAACAGTCAGAACTTACTAAGCAGAACATAGCTTCAGCATGTAAATTAGCTAGAAAGATGTGTCGGCATCGAGTAATTGTCTCTGGCCCCCTCCCAGTCAGGGGTAGTGACGAGATCTACAGCAGACTCTCACAACTCAATCGCTGGCTGAAGACGGTGTTCTGCCCGTCACAGGAGATAGAATTTGTAGATAACTGGCCCTCTTTTTGGGACTCGCCCAGAAAAAGAGTCAGGCCTAACCTGCTGAAGAGTGACGGACTCCATCCTAGCTGGAGTGCTGCTCTTCTTTTATCTAGCAACATATACTATATTGTTATAGTCCTGAGTTAAGCTTGTTTTAGATGCTTTTATTTTCCTACGGGATGGTTTAAGTTCCAAGAGTTAAGTTTGATTCATTCTCCTACGGTGTTGTCTCAGTTTAAAAAATCTGTTATTAATTTTAACTACCTGGTTCACGGCCTGAGTCCTATTGATCATACGTGACACTCAGTAGGCAAGTCTAGCGGTGAGAATTTTGTGGTCAGGCTATCAGTCTGCAGAAATGAAGAGGGGCATTCAGCAGGAGCCCTAAGCTATTGAGGAATACTGCTGCATTCAGGAGGTAAATCACTACCCTTGTGGTTTTATCATCCACCCTGATGCACATTGGCTTGGATCATCACCAGATGGGTTGGTGTATGACCGTAAAGCTGATCCTGTGTTTGGACTGGTAGAAGTAAAGTGCCCAAATTTGAGAAGCTATGTTGACTGTGCCTACTTTAGGGTCTCTGGTAGAGTGCTACAGCTCAAAGTCTCACACTTACTACTGGCAGGTGCAAGGACAACTATTCATTTCCGGGATGCAGTGGTGTGATTTTGGTGTGTTCACTGAAAATGACATATTCATACAAAGAATATACAGAGATGAGGAAGTCATTTGAACAATCAACCAAAAGGTGGATTACTTTTACTTTCACCTTTATCTTCCAACACTTTTGGGTTGAAACGTTTAAATCCATTCAATCAGTTTCTGTCAGCGCTGGAGGACAAGGGACTCCCTCTACTGGCGCTAACAGGATCCAACGCTTGGCGTCCCTTGTTTTCTGACATCACTGATCCACTTCCTCCATCTCCACTCCTCCCTGCAGCTGGCCAGCATCAGCAATCAAGGACAATGTATATAGTAAACCTTCACTATGCACTGTTGTGGAGTATTGTTACATGTTACGACAGCGTACTGATTGTTTTATTGCTAGACGTACTAAATTGCTAAAATTTCTTGATTACTCTGTGAATGCTGGCTCTGTTTAACGGGTTTTGTCTCTTATTGCCTATTTAATCTACATCTACATTAAAAGAGTAGAATGGTACCGCTTGCATCTGACTCCTTCATACAAAGTCGTGACAGAATACTCCACCAACCATGGAGTCAGCAGGCCAACCAGATACCAGCGACAGAGAAACCGCCGCTCTGGAGATGGTTTCCACGGTCCAACATCATGAGGTCGTAACCGAAAGATTGTGAACGGCTATGGATGATGTGCTGATTGCTTTGCGGCGAAAGAGGGGACAGCCCCTCCGCCGCGTAACTACCACAGCCTAACCCATCAGGACTTACCCATCCACCCCCTGGAGAGAGTCCCACGGCAGGAGTGCACCTCTCACTACCCAAGGAATATGACGGAACGGCGTCGGGGTGTCAGGGGTTCCATCTGCAAATGAGTTTGTATTTCAACACCAAGGCTCCCTCCGCCTCTGGCCGTGACCGGGTGTCAGCACTCATCTCGTGTCTCTTTGGGGAGAGCACAACCCGGTCATTGATGACTACAAGGCGTTTGCCCAGTTGTTCCGTTCCATATTCAATCACCCCCCTGAGGAACGGGACATGGGTGAGCATCTTGTCCACCTGCGTCAGGGCCAGAGGATGGCGAGGGAGTACGCTCTGGAATTCCGGACACTGGCTGCGGGATTTAGATGGAACGAAAGAGCCCTAATTGATATCTTCAGGTGCCACCTGCGGGAGGATGTCCGGCGGGAGTTGGCTTGCCGGGACACCACGCTGGGCTTCGACCAGCTGGTGGACATGGTGATCCGACTAGACAGCCTCCTACAGGCACGGGGCGCACCGGTAGCACCTATACCGTTCCTTCCGGTTTTGCTTACTCCGTGCGGTCTCCAGTACCTCATTGATTGGGAGGGGTACAGCCCTGAGAAGCGGAGCTGGGTTCTGGCTGGGGATGTCCTGAACCCCGGCCTCCTTTGCGCTTTCCACCTGCGCCGGCCGGACTGCCCAGCACCGTGTCCGCCAGGTCAGCCCCTGGGCGGGGGGTGCCGCGCCACGGGGGGGCCGCGCCGCGGGAGCTGCACGTCTGGGAGGGGGTACTGTCAGCGCTGGAGGACAAGGGACTCCCTCTACTGGTGCTCACAGGATCCAATGCTCGGCGTCCCCTGTTTTCTGACATCACTGATCCACTTCCTCCAGTACTGTGTGTGTGTGTGTGTGGGTGTGTGTGTGTGTGTAAATATGGGAAATTATTCAACTGTGTACAGTATATGCTGTCCCACAACCAAAAAGCATTTAAGGTTTCAACTTTTAGGTGTTTACTAAGATCCCTCTATTATCTATTGAATCCCACAATAATATTTAAAATATCAATAAGCTTAATATTTATAAAATCATATTTTATAGATTTATTTATTTGTCATATGCATGATGAAAATGAAATTCCAACCTTCCTGCCTGCAAATTAACAAGTAATGAAAAGTTAAATACAATTAACAAAGAGTACAAAATACAGAAATAATGTATAAACAAAAACAGTAATTATAATAAAGGTAATACATTTTTTTGTGAATAGATTTTACATTTAAACTATCAGATGAATGCTATATACAGAGAAAAAATCTAGAGGCGTGTTTAAGATATAATTACAAGGATTAAGAGAGGATAAAAACAAGAGGCACCTCTACTTAGCCCAAGCTTTTACAAGTGGCCCACTCTATAATTTAACAGTAGACATGCAAATACATAAAGCTGATTTATGTTACCAAACATGTTTAAGTGGATGACAGTATCAAATAATTTAAATTTCTTCAGTCTATGAATTAGGCGCTCAATGTGCACTCCGAGATGTGCAATAGATTGGGTTTCCCTGACCTCATGCTTGGGCATCTGAGATCTCGCAGCAAGGAATACAGGCCTGTACACAAGGAAGCCTCTGTCAACCATAATTGCCATATCTGGCCTAAGCAGAGTAAGAATACCTGACTCTACAAAGATCTTTTTGTCACTTACTGAGCCGGCAAAAAGGAGGAAACAAAGGTTTCAGAGCCATGGGGGGCCATGCCAATCATTCCCTTCAGGGAATAGTGGGACCTATAGTTTATAGTGAGTATACCTCACTCTGAAGTAAAGGGGAGGAGGGTGTTTGACACCAGTGCTCTGTGCATTTCAGAATTGTGGTGGTGTTTGGGTATTCTTCGAACTCTGGCAAAAATTCCTTAATTTTGTCTCGAGTCATCCAAATGCATTGCGAACAAAGAACAAAAAATTGCTCCAGGTCTGAATGATTATGCTGACAGTAGACTGATGCACCCCATACTGCTCAGCTAGGTCCCTCTGCGTCAGACCAAGGGCAAGGTAGTTCAGGAAGAGGAACATTTCATCTATTGCCTGTAAGGACTTACAGATCACAACACAATTAGGAAGTTTATTTATATAACACATTTCATACACAATGGCAATTCAAGGTGTTTTACATTAACAGAATAACATAAAAAATTAAAACAGATTAAAGATAAAATTAAAGCAATTAAATTTAAAAGAAAAAAACAATTAGAAAAATAGTACAGATAAGAAATAAAAGAGACTGAACCATATAAAATGTTGTGCAATCAGTTCGGACTTAGCACAGTGTTTATTCAGTAAATGTGTAACTAAACAGATGTGTTTTGAGTCTGGAATTAAAGGTGACTACTGTTGGAGCACATCTGATCTCTTCTGGGAGCAGGTACCAGCTGTGGCTGGCCTAGTAGCTAAAAGCAGATTCTCCGCTTTTTGAGTGAATCCTTGGTATCTCTAGCTGATGTAATCCTAAGGATCTGAGGGAGCTGTTGGGTTTATATTCAATGATCATATCTGCAATGTATTGAGGTTCTAGGCCATTGAGTGATTTATATACCAGTAATAATACTTTGAAGTCTAACCTAAATGTGACTGTGAGCCAGTGTAGAGACCTGAGGACTGGCATGATATGTTCATATTTTTTAGTTCTGCTCAGAATCCTGGCAGCAGCGTTCTGTATGAGCTGTAGCTGTCTTATGGTCTTTTTGGGAAGACCAGTGAGGAGACCATTACAATAATCCGCCCTGCTGGTGATGAAAGCATGAACAAGTTTCTTTAAGTCTTGTCTGGAAACAAAGCATCTAATTCTTGAGATATTTTTAAGATTATAATATGCTGATTTAGTTATTGCTTTAACATGACTACTGAAACTAAGGTCCGACTCCAGAATCACACCAAGATTCCTGACTTCATCTTTAGTTGTTTGGCCCCTACCTCAACGTATGCGTTCACCTTGAGAACTTCATCTTTGTTTCCAAATGCAATGACTTCAATTTTCTCTTTGTTTAACTGAAGAAAGTTTTGGCACATCCAATTGTTAATTTCATCAATGCATTGGCATAGGGAGTCAATGGGGCTGTAGTTGTTAGGGCTAAGTAGATCTGGGTGTCGTCTGCATAGCTGTGGTAAGCAATTTGTTTCTTTCTTATTATTCGGCTCAGTGGGAGCATATATAGGTTGAATAGGAGTGGCGCGAGAATTGAGCCTTGTGAGACTCCACATGTCATGGATGTGCACTCAGACTTATGGTTGCCTAAACTCACATAGTAACCTCTCAGTTCTAGGTATGACCTGAACCATTTTAGGACCATCCCAGAAAACCCGACCCAGTTTCCAGCATGTCAAGAAGTATGTTGTGGTCGACAAACTCAAATGCAGCACTAAGGTCGAGAAGTACCAGCACTGGTAGTTGCTCAATATAGTGTGATCCAAATTGCTCTTTGTCAGGAGGGGCTTAACAACTGCAGTTTTTAGGGACTTTGGAAAAGTCCCAGAAAAAAGTGAAGAATTTACCAATTCTAGGAGATCTGCTTCTAAACAGTTAAACACACTTAAAAAAATATGTGGGAAGTGTGTCAAGGGCGCAGGTTCATGTTTTAAGGTGCTGTACTGTTTTTTCAAGAATGTTACCATTAATTGCTTCAAAAACAGACATAGTGACTACTTTCTGATGTTGTGTCTGAGGTCAGATCTGTCTTAACTCAACGCAACTCAAGGATGTGCTGATCACCTTTCTGATATTATTGATTTTTTTTCTGAGAAGAAAGAAGCAAACTCACTGCATTTACTGTCTGAGAGCATTTTACTGGGAATGTGACGTGGGGGGGTTGTTAGTCTCTCTACAGTAGCAAAAAGAGTGTGTGTGTTGTTAAAGTTGCTGTTTATAATATTTGAGAAAAAGGTCTGTCTAGCTTTGCCTAGTTCTACCTTGAAAGCATGAAGGGTGTTTTTATAGATGGCATAATGGAAAAAAAAATTGTCTTCTGCCACATGCGGTCAGATTTTCTGCATTGTATCTTCATAATTTGTACTGCTGTTTATTTTCTTAAAAGGTGCTTTTTGTCTGCCATTTTTCTTCCTGACTTTCACAGGAGCAATATCATCAATTGCACTCTTCACTTTTAAGTTAAAGGAATCAAGGAGAAAATCAACAGAGTCCGCAGATATGCTTGATGTTAAAGAGAAAGCCTTCATAAATAGCACCCTAGTGTTTTCATTCAGGCATCTCTTTTTGACAGACACAGATCTAGCTTCAATTTTAGGAGAGATCAATATATCAATGAAAATACAGAAATGATCAGATAGTGCTACATCCTTAATAATAATCAATGAAATGTTTAGGCCCTTACTGATAAGTCAGTCTAGAGTGTGTCCGCGGTTGTGTGTGGATCCATGTACATGTTGAGTCAAATCAAAAGTATTTAAAACAGCCATGATATCTCTCGCCATATTGCTTTCTGCATTATCTATGTGAATGTTAAAATCCCCAGCAATAGCAAGGCAGTCAAACTCTGAGGAAATTGTTGATAGCAATTCTATAAAATCTTCAACAAATGCTAGACAGTATTTCGGAGGCCTGTAAATAATGACAAGTAGAATGTGTGGAGCACCTTTAACACAATTCCCAGATATTCAAAAGACAGGTAATTCCCAAATGACACTTGCTTACATTGATAGACATCATTAAAAAGGGCAGCTACACCACCTCCTCCTCTCCTAACCGCTCTGCAGACACTCATAAATTAAAGTTAGGAGGGGCTGTTTCATTGAGGATTGTTGTACTGCAGCTCTCTTCTAGCCATGTTTTATTTAGAAGCATAAAATCTAGGTTGTTTGTGGTTATTAAGTCATTGACTAGAAGTGATTTATTTTTAAGTGAACAGATGTTTAAAAGTGCTAATTTAACAGTGGTATTAATACTTCCCCCCATAGCAATCATAGTTTGACATGTAATAGGCAGTAGATTAGATGGGTTTGCTATCCGGCTTGAGAGAGCCCTAGGCTTTCTATTATGTAGAAGAACAGGAATAGAGAAAGATACAGGCACACTGGGTTCCCGCTTGTTCTGCAGCGGGGACCTGACACATCACTAAGAGCTGTTTTCAGTTGTTTTTGGTTCACCTCAAGGTTGGCGCTGTGGGAGGGGCCGAAGCGTTCTCACAGATGGAATAGGGTGAGCTGGAGGCCCTCTGCGCTTTTTGGTTGATATCTGTGGGCTCGCAGCAATAGAGTGGGATAGTTTGATTCCAGCATAAACCAGATCCTCCATTTTTTCGGAGAAGGTCGAAAGCGACTGGTTCTCTGGTGTCACCAGAGAATGGCTTCCTTGGCTGTTTTTCACAAAGTTGTCCTTGGAATCTTGGAGCACTTCTAATATGACACAGTCTGTCTGTGGTGAGCTCTGTGGACAATTACATGTATATGTAATTGTCAATACTGGTAGGTGCACAGTACAGTTACAACAACAGACATCTGATGGTGTGGAATTTATTTCCATTAATTCTACATTCAATTCTAAAAGTGCTAGTGTTGGTCATAAGGTGAACATCCGGGCTTCATGTATTGAACATGTAAATGATAGGATGCATAATTTCTGTAGCTGGAGAGTTTGGTCATAATAGCACAGACCTACCATGGAAGCACTTTACTGCTTTACAGATTCAACATTTGCAGTTTCTGTTCTGGTTACCCGAACCATGAATTTCAGTGATGGTTCAATGACCTGCCAAAACCGTATCAGATGATCATAAGATGAAAACCTGTAAATAATGAAAATATCAAAGCATTGACATTTCTTGCATTTAGCACCATACATGTTATCACATGTATATGTTCTTATTTTGACAGTGCACACACTAATATCACTATTAGTAAAGATAGGAAGATCACTGTATTATATCAGCCTTTAAATGCAAGATATTTAAAGTGTCCCTAAAGTATAATGCGTTTTCATTAAATTAAATATTACTACATACCTGGTGTAGAAACTGATGTCCCTGTCAGAACCTGTAAATCGCTGTAGACCAAAACGCTGTTTGAGTGACAGCTGTTCCATCTGCTGCCTTACATAGACGATTTCTTCGCAAAGACTTTAGTATTCTTCCAGAACCAGGTCAACAAACGCAGGCTGCGGTGCTGTGCTGTAAACGTGGTCGATGGAAAATATACTTTCAGAATATTTCCATACTCTCTGGTCTCATTCTCCTTTCACAAACCCCAAGCCTTCTCTCTCTAAAAGAGTAATTAATCCAAGGGAACAGAACAGGTATGGCACAAGGCTTCAGCCTTCGCCTCCCTCCGACTTCAGTAGGCTTAATTACTTTATTAATTACTTTATTGTCACCTATTGAATAAATTAATTAACTTCTAGTTCAAACTTTGTCTATTACAGTACAAACTACTAGTCTCAAGGAGTTAATCTACCTCACAGATTTAAAGGTGCTGCCCATGAACCCAAAATTACTACGACATCAAATTAAGTTCCACCGGAAGTTTACAAGCTGGCTTGTCTTTATGCGGAGATTCTAAAGAAAGCTCTGTGCATATAGCGAATTGGCTGAGGGAAGCTTAACCACTCCCCTCAGGGTCTAAGATTGGCATTGCATCTCAGTTGTAGACTGGACACCACAGTGACAACATCTGCCTAATAGCTCCACACTTAAACAAGTATATACATTCTTGGGTAAACACTTCATGATTACTCATTTGTTTTCATAAATTTCTTATTCAAAAATAAGACAATAGCATATCCATTTTAGTAAATAATACTTCATTAGACATATGGTAACCTATTTCTAAACATGTCTTTTATAATTACCGTATATACCCGAATATAAGACGACCCTGAATATAAGACGACCCCCCCATTTTCCAGATTTATTTTTGGGGACAAAAAAGATTTTATGGGAAAAAATCTAGTTTTCAACAGAAAATAATTTTATTTGAAAATTCTAGTGATAATTAATTGAAAAAAACAACAACATTTTAACACCATTCATTAAATGTGCTATAATGTAATACATGTACTGTAATAAATCCAAAAATGACGCCACTGTCTCATCAGATATTAAGGAAACATGTTAAGCTGAAATACTATATTTTCTGAAAACAATGCTAATGTCAGTATTTTTTCTTTTCGAAAAGTACGTTCCGACACGGAATTTATGTTTATGTTTTTGCCTGTGTGTTGTTATCAACTGCCCATTTTGACAGCACGAACGGATTGCCAGGCATACCTGTAAAAACGCAAACCCAGCGCGCTACAGCCATGCAAGCAGCAAACAAACGAACGAGATCATAGAGATTCTAGACAACCTAAAAAAAACTATGCATGTTTCTAAACGGTTCCATGACCATAGACGTAGTAAAACACAGTTCGCTTGTCATGATTGCGCTGATCTTGTTCGTCACATTAGTTTCGATTCTGGGAGTACCCATTTTTTTACGCTGGCTGTCCGTTTTACATATAGCACATTTAAATATTTGGATTAATTTGTCACAAAATAAAGTGCACTCTGTCAATGAGTTCAGAAATGAATGATATAACTGTTTCGAACGTGTTGGTTTATTTGACCAACTTTTGAAGCGCTTTTCTCAAGATGATCTCTTGATCTCTCCATGGCAGCAATTTATTGTTTATTTA
>JACXGM010035355.1:0-11776 GCA_016801145.1 Umbra pygmaea | reverse complement strand
ATATTAATAGTAGGTGATGATACTAATAATAACACAGTATGAATAATATTGATAGTAGGTGATGATACTAATAATAACACAGTATGAATAATATTGATATTAGGTGATGATACTAATAATAACACAGTATGAATAATATTGATAGTAGGTGATGATACGAATAATAACACAGTATGAATAATATTGATAGTAGGTGATGATACTAATAATAACACAGTATGAATAATAATGATAGTAGATGATGATACCAATAATAACACAGTATGAATAATATTGATAGTAGGGGATGATACTAATAATAACACAGTATGAATCATATTAATAGTAGGTGATTATACTAATAATAACACAGTATGAATAATATTGATAGTAGGTGATGATACTAATAATAACACAGTATGAATCATATTGAAAGTAGGTGATGATACTAATAATAACACAGTATGAAAATTATTGATAGTAGGTGATGATACTAATAATAACACAGTATGAATCATATTAATAGTAGGTGATGATACTAATAATAACATAGTATGAATAAAATTGATAGTAGGTGATGATACTAATAATAACACAGTATGAATCATATTAATAGTAGGTGATGATACTAATAATAACACAGTATGAATCATATTGATAGTAGGTGATGATACTAATAATAACACAGTATGAATAATATTGATAGTAGGTGATGATACTAATAATAACACAGTAAGAATAATATTGATAGTAGGTGATGATACTAATAATTACACAGTATGAATAATATTGATAGTAGGTGATGATACTAATAATAACACAGTATGAATAATATTGATAGTAGGTGATGATACTAATCAATTGTAGCTTACAATAACACAATGCAATGAATTGCAGCCACACACAGCCTCACAACACTAGCCTTTACAGTGTTGATGATTACCGTAATAATACCCTGTTTGAACAACAAATATGTTTTGACAACGCTACAAAGCTACATGCAGTAGCCTACCATCATATGAGAAGAAAAATATTATTTATGGCATTTATTTTCTGTGCTATTTTTCCTAAATTCTCTTAACTTCTGATTGGGTGGGCAAGACGCACATTACCCCTGCCCATTGCTTCCGTCAGCCTCGGTACAGACTTCATCATACTGGATGTGCCAAAATGTTTTCGATGTCAATCAGATTTGCCCTGGTACATTTGACCACCATCTCCCAAGTGGGCTCCTGCCAAATGCTTTCAAGTTAGATTTTTGTTTGCAATTTTAATAAGCCTTTTATGTTTGTTTACACAACTTTCTAAAAGGTTTCAACAATCGTATTGGCTGTCTGTCATGTTCATGGGAAAAAGATCCAGGCTGATTGCCCAATCTGTTACGTTGTTATAACAAAAATATTCCTTTCAAAGAGTAAAATGATTTATACAGCATTAACTTCAACAACCAGAACAAAACACAACAGATTTTCACAAGGGTTTCTGAAAGAAAGTCATGTAAGTGTCTACTTAATATTGTCAAACAAGAAGGTACGTGTATTTTAAAAGACTCTTACCATAAGTGCCAACTAAATGCACCTCTAAAAATAGTCCAATATCCATTTAGGTTAGAGAAATAATCAAAAACTAGTGGGATTTTAATGTTGAATTATAGATGGACTGGGCCTGACATTCTAAGAGCCTGTTAGACTGTACCATTACAGTGTATCTCTTCACCCTTTGTCAGTAACAGCAGGAGAACCAGAACTGTGGAACTGTTGGCGGTCTTGTTCACGGCGCGAGGCCTGAATGTGTGTATTCTGTGTGTGTACTGAGGAGTGAACTGGGCAGAATGAACAACAATGACTGTCATTACCCTGAAGTTTCCTTGACTTTCCCAACATCCTAAAAACAAAGAAGAAGGTACTCTTCCAGGGTAGTCACAGGCGTGGCTTGTCGCAGTGCTTACACTTCTAAGGGTCACTGTATATGTGGTGAAAAGGTTAAGGGAACGCTGCACAAACAATTGCAATGTCATGGCATTGCGTGGTGCGAAGATACAATGGGGGTAAACATTAGAATTTTTGTCTGTATGCCAGATGACAGCATCATGTTGTCCCCCACTGCCAGTATGGCCCTTAGATTAAGATGGATTATGTTGTTTTATTGTTAGTTTTTAAGAGGAGTAACACCTATAATACATGTTATTAATATATAAATTGTGTGGATTTCCACACCTTTTTCTTCCTCATTTTAAAAATGCTTAACTGTTTATCAAATAATTTTACTAAATCATATAAAGTGAACTGAAAAGCAAATTGCCAAACCAAACCCATTGTTTACCAGAGTTGTAAAATGTACAACACAGAAGTAATCAGCTGAGTTAAATCCTAAACCAGTCCTGAGAGTTCATAACTAGTGATCATGTGTTACGATTCCCGTAGGGTTAAGAATGATGAAGGCAGATGCAGGTCGAAGGGTTTTAATAATCCACAAGATCACAGGAATAGACTCAGAATGACACGATAGCTATACAAGCAGGTAACAGAAATAATAATCAACACTGAGTCATAGCAAACAGAACTTAAATACCCTGGACAAACACAATCAACTAAGGAGCGGCACCTGTGTGCATAAAGCTCCCTAGAGAACGCACCTAGTGCGTCTCTAACGGAACATTCCTAGAAAACATAGAGAAGGCTAGAGTCCAGGTGTTAATACTCTGGAGATCCGGAGCGATGTTAGGGAGCTGGCATGGGACAGATTGCAACAGTACCCCCCCCCCTTGAGGAGCGGCTCCAGCCGCGGAGGAGGAGGAACGGGAAAGAGGCCTCCCGCGAGGACGCGGCCCCGGATGGTCAGGCCTCCGGTGATGGAAGTCGGCGCACAGGGAGGGGTCCAGGATGTCGTCAGCAGGAACCCAACTGCGCTCCTCTGGACCGTACCCCTCCCAATCCTCCAGGTATTGCAGGCGACCCGCCCTCCTCCTAATCCACCAAACAGTGCACGGAATATCATTGATTCGGCAGACAATCGGTTAGGGGCCGATGAACCGTGGAGACAACTTCCGACACTGATTACGCATGGGCATGTCTCGGGTGGACACCCACACCCTGTCCCCCGGTTGGAACAGCGGGCCCACCATCCTGCGTTTATCGGCCTGGAGCCGTGAGCGTCTCACCACCCACTGGAGGCACGTATGGGCAGCGTTCCATAGGTCCTCCGCCCTCTGTAACCAGTCATCGACGGTGGGTTTGAGACGTACTGGGATGCCATGGCGCCAGCGTCGGCTGAAAACCTAAGACACATTGAAACGGGGTGAGCTTGGTCGACGTGTGTTTCGGGGAGTTCAATGCATATTCCGCCCATGGCAACACATCCCCCCACCCGACGGGGTGGTCGCGGCAGTAGGACCTCGGGAACCATCCGATCTCTTGGTTCATCCATTCCGCCTGGCCGTTAGACTGAGGGTGGAACCCGGAAGTGAGGCTGACCGCGACCCCCAGATGGTCCATAATCACCCTCCATACCCTAGAGGTGAACTGCGGCCCCCGGTCGGTGATGATGTCCTCGGGTAGGCCGTAGTTCCTGAAGACAAATGTGAACAGGGCGTTAGCTGTTTGGAGGGCCGTGGGCAACCTCCGGAATGGCACCAGCGCACAGGCTTGGAAAACCTGTCCACTGCTACGAGCACCATGGTGCTCCCCGCTGACTCAGGGAGGTCGGTGATGAAATCAACGGAGAGGTGTGACCAAGGCCGTTGGGGTATCGGCAGTGGATGCAGCTTACCGAATGTGAGATGATGGGGGCTGGTACACTGGGCACAGGTGGCGCACGACCCAACGTATCTCCGGACGTCTACGACCATGGATGGCCACCAGTACTTCTCCCAAAGCACTTGGAAGGTGCGCTGCACACCCGGGTGGCCAGCGGTCTTCAGGGTGTGCGCCCAAACCAGGAGTCGATCCCTGTAATCGAGAGGCACGTAAACCAGTCCAGTGGGACACTCGGAGGAAGGAGGAGACGTTACCAGCTCCCGACGTATGTCCTCGTCCACCTGCCACTGGATAGGAGCCACGATGCGGCCGGGGGGAATCACGGGCGTGTCAGTAGCCTCTCTCACTGCTGTACCATAGACCCGGGACAGGGCATCCGCCTTCACGTTCTTTGACCCTGGACGAAAGGTTATGGTGTACTCAAAACATGTAAGGAACAACGTCCACCTCGCCTGTTGGGAGTTTAATCGTTTTGCCGCTCTGATGTATTCAAGGTTGCGGTGGTCGGTCCAGCTCAGGAACGGATGCCTAGCCCCCTCCAGCCAATGTCTCCATTGTTTCAACGCCTCCACCACTGCCAGCAGCTCTCTGTCCCCTACATAATTACGTTCCGCCACACTTAGCTTCCTGGAGAGAAAAGCACAGGGATTGAGTTTCAGTGGCGTACCTTGTCGTTGGGACAGAATGGCCCTGATGCCCACCTCAGATACGTCCACCTCCACAACGAAGGGGAGGTCAGGATCAGGGTGCTTCAATACGGGGGCAGACGTGAACCTCTCTTTTAGGGACTGAAACGCAGCTTTGGCTTGGGATGACCAGGAAAGACGCAAAGGACTCCCTTTTAGCAGAGACATCAGGGGAGCAGCAATTGCCCCAAAGGACCTGATGAACCATCTATAGTAGTTTGCAAAGCCTAAGAACCGTTGGAGATCCTTAACGGTAACGGGAGTAGGCCATGCCCTTACGGCCTCCAGCTTGTCCACCTCCATCTCCAGCCCGGTGGCGGTAATCCTGTATCCACGAAAAGAGACAGAGGGCTGGTGGAACAGGCATTTCTCAGCTTTTACATATAGCTTATGGTGCATCAGATGGGACAAGACCTCGCAGACATGGACAACATGCAGGGCTAAGGACGGGGAGTATATTAAAATGTCATCGATGTAGACGACTACAGTGCGACCCAGGAGGTCACGGACGATGTAATTGACGAATGCCTGGAAGACTGACTGAGTGTTCGACAGGCCATATGGCATTACGAGGTACTCATAGTGGCCTGAGGTGGTACTAAAGGCAGTCTTCCATTCGTCGCCCTGTCTGATGTGGACCAGACTGTAGGCGCTGCGTAGATCCAATTTCGTGAAACAGGTTGCACCATACATAGTTCCTACCGCAGCGTGGATTATGGGCAGAGGGTACCTGTATTTTACAGTAGTGTTGTTTAGAGCCCGATAATCCACACACGGCCGGAGCCCTCCATCCTTCTTTTTGACAAAAAACACACTGGAGGAAACGGGAGAGGTGGAAGGCCTAATGTGCCCTTGAGCAAGGTTCTCTTGTATATATTTTTCCATGGCCTCGGTCTCCGTCACCAACAGGGGGTACACATGGCTGTGTGGCAGAACCGCCCCAGGCAGCAGCTCTATGGCGCAGTCACCCGTCCGGTGAGGCGGAACAGGCCGTTTTGGTTTGTGAGAACGCCTCCAACAGTTCCCAGTACGCCGACGGAACAACGGTCTCAGCCTTCGTCTCCAGATCAGGACTTTCTATGGAAGTGGCACAGAGGGGGACAGAGAAATATGATTCCGCACATTCAACAGCCCATCATTTAATAGTCCTGCTCCTCCACTGTATGAGAGGGTCGTGCGTCACGAGCCAGGGCATGCCCAGCACTATGGGGTGCGTAGGGGAGGAAAGGATTAACAGGCTGATGTGTTCCATGTGGTCTGACCCTACAGAGAGGCTTAGAGGCGCGGTCTGTTCTGTAACCTTACCGCTCCCCACCGGTTGTCCGTCTATTGCCAGCACCGGAATAGGGGCTTCCAGCGGGCTGTGGGTTATCTTCAGTTTCTTCACAATGTCTATAAAATTCCCAGCGGAACCTGAATCGATCAGGACAGAGAGAGGGCTTGCAGCCGGGTAATCAGTTAAGGAGGCTTCAACACTCATGACCGTATGTGTGTTGTCTAAGTTGGAAACATTCAGTCGTACCTGTGTTCCGGAGGCTGGCTTATGGTCCTGTCTCCGCGGTGCTCCTCGATGGTTGGGGCAATGAGCAATGACGTGCCCCTCCTCGCCGCAGTACAGACACAGCACCTGTCGGAAACTATGCGTCCGTTCCGCTGGGGAAAGGCGCGTAGACCCCATCTCCATCGCCTCCTCCCTGTCCAGGCATAATGCAGGCGGAACGGTGCGTAAACTCAGTTTCTGTCGGGCACTCGACAGCCTATCCAGGCGTACTGCCATGTGGATGAGCTGGTCCAGCGTCGTCTGGTCGTCCCTGCAGGCTAATTCCACCTTCACCTCCTCTCGCAGGACCTCCCGGAATAGCGAGAGGAGGGCTACCTCATTCCAACCGCTACCTGCAGAGAGGGTCCAGAGGTCCAGTGCGTATTCCGCCACGGTTTGGTTGCCCTGCTTGATGTGGAGCAGCCGGTCACCCCGCTCTTTCCCAGCTGGAGGATGGTCGAAGACAGCCCGAAACAATCCAGTGAAGCCGGCATAATCATCCATCATCTCATCCTCTCCCTCCCACAGCGCGGTTGCCCATTCCAACGCCTTTCCGGTCAGAAACGAGGTCATGGTGGCGATGCGGGTCCGGTCGTTAACCCCACTGTTTGCCTTGTGCGTGAAATACAACCGGCACTGTAGCAATAAACTGCGACATCTATCGGGGTCGCCGTTGTACCGCTCCGGAAAGGCTAGGTCGATACCTCCCATGGCTGGGCTGGCAGGGAGTGCAGCGCTGGTACTACTGGGCGGCAAGGCATCGTTTGGGCACAACCGCCGAAGCGGACGAGCGATGGTAGGGAGCTGGCATAGGACGGATTGCAACACCATGATTAATATTTTATAATCTTTCTATAATTTTCATTGATCACTATTTTGTTATTAACTCCCTTTACATGCTCATTATGGTCTTAAAGCTGCACTATGTAACTTTTTAATTTGTCATGTTAGCCCGAATTTTACAATTATAAGAAAATATATATTTATTTGCTTTTACTGAACACAGAATACAGGGACAATATAACAAGTATCCAAATAATTTTCTTGTGAATTGTTGATTTTGCTATTCTGTTGTCTATATTTTGTATTATTTAAATTGATGTTTTTAACCCCTGGATCCAATATGATAGTTCTTAACATTTACTAGTCCTAAAACACAGTTTTTGCTTTTTTTGACAATATCAACAAAGTTACATAGTGCAGGTTTAACTAGCAAATTAACACATATTGTGAACTCTGCCAAACACAGAAAAGCACTTTAACCGTGTACATTCTACAACTCTGTTGTGGAGTGTGTTTGAAGGGTTAAAATTTGAAAAAGTTTTCTATTCAAATTATGATTGAAAAACAGTGTTGTACAATTTACTGGTTGAGAAACAATAATTAATAAAAAGTGTGACAACCAACCTCACAAAAGCTCATTTCTCATGGCATTCACTTCCTAGTTAATGTGGTCCTTCCCATCTGTGTTGATCCCTTTGCCAGTATAACTTTCTCTATTTTCCTTTCTCTCTCTCCCTTCACTCTATTTCTCCCCTCTCTTCATTGCTCTTACCCCGCTCTACATTATGATGCAATGTGGTTGTATTGGTGTTAAGAGGGAAGCAGGCTATTGTCTGGACAGGATCTGAGCTGTAGATGAGCCTGTTTGATAGGGAGCTGGTTGCTGGCAGAGCTGAGGGTCGAACTCCATTACAGTTCACTTCTACCCCACATAAGTTATTTTCTTTGGACCCACTATCCACTCTGCTAATCCAGACATGCAGGAAACAGTGACTTGTATAAACAAGCATCCTGAAAAGTATTGTTATTATGACTAATTCATTCATTAAAAGTCCTGTTATTATATAGTGATGGATATAGCATTGGGTTGATACTTGGTTGATATGTGTTGATAAATGTTTATGAATTGGCACTGGAGACAGATAAGGGTGGATGTATGTTTTTAATGGTAATAAAGTTCATTTGGCAGTCACAAATGCTGCTTTCAACTCCTGGAATTCTTCCCTATGTGCGGGTCTCACTGGAAGTTTTTTCTGGGTTAAGTCTGCAAAGTAAATGTTTAGCGTTATTGTTTTTGCCACCCATAGTATCTGACTTCAGGGCTATAACCCCAACACAAATGTAACAACAGCTTACATGATTTAAACAAGTACTCCCACACAGGTGTGCACAACAAGAGCTTACATGATTTAAACAAGTACTCCCACACAGGTGTGCACAACAAGAGCTTACATGATTTAAACAAGTACTCCCACACAGGTGTGCACAACAATAGCTTACATGATTTAAACAAGTACTCCCACACAGGTGTGCACAACAACAGCTTACATGATTTAAACAAGTACTCCCACACAGGTGTGCACAACAAGAGCTTACATGATTTAAACAAGTACTCCCACACAGGTGTGCACAACAACAGCTTACATGATTTAAACAAGTACTCCCACACAGGTGTGCACAACAAGAGCTTACATGATTTAAACAAGTACTCCCACACAGGTGTGCACAACAACAGCTTACATGATTTAAACAAGTACTCCCACACAGGTGTGCACAACAACAGCTTACATGATTTAAACAAGTACTCCCACACAGGTGTGCACAACAACAGCTTACATGATTTAAAGATTGTAACCCCCACACACCGGTATACTATGGAAGAATTTTATGGACTTTATTAAATAAATATATACACCATGAAATAAATGTATAAAAAAGGAAAATATATCATTTAAATAATAAATAAAATAATAAAAAAAAGACATGTAACGTATTTAATGATGCATTTTTTTTACATTTATTTAATTATTTCGATATTTAATGATTTCTTTCATATTTAACGTTTTATTTTTTTCATGGTTGCAGTTGTTGTGAAATCTGTTATTATTGAATCCGTCATTGAATCTGTCACTTTCAGCCATCAAATTTGGAAGGGCGGGCTTTATCGAATACAATTTTTTGATTGGTGCATCAACTTAATTCTTTGGTATACAGGATGACTAGGGCAGAGCCCTTGAGAGAGAGTTGCGTCAATATAGGATAAAAAATGCTACAATCACGTGGTATGGTCACGTTGTTCATGGGTCTAAATAACCTTGTCAGGACCTTGTGGGGACTACCTATGAGTAGTTACTACTATAAGTTAGTACCTACAGTAGTAAAACCAGGAACACACAAACACATCCACTCCAAAACCCTCAACCAGTTTTTTATGCAAGTAGAGTTCATTATAAGGGCATAGAGGACTGTAACGTCTGCTGGAAATCTAATAAGTTAAATTATCATAGTTGAAGCTTGAGATCTGGTTCAGCAGTCAGAATTTGTGATGATTATGATCAAGAATGAGTTTAATAAGCCAAACGAAACACACACACACAATGAGAGTTTAGCACTGAGTTGTCTCAGAAGCTGGAGGCAGGATGTGATGTAAGCACTGAGTTGTCTCAGAAGCTGGAGGCAGGATGTGATGTAAGCACTGAGTTGTCTCAGAAGCTGGAGGCAGGATGTGATGTAAGCACTGTTTCCTTTCAATCCTAGTAAATCACTGCTAGTTACAAATTCCAATGCCACCTGATCTGTCTGTGACACAAAACACAAAAAATTAAAATTGATCAGTCCAATGATTTTAATACTTCGTAGAGCCACCTGTTGCTTCAATTACAGCCATCAGTCTGTTTGGACATGTCTCTATTCACTTTGCGCACCTTGATTGGGGAATATTTGCCCATTCCTCTTTGCAGAATTGTTCAAGTTCAGTCAAATTTTCTGGTGAATGGTAAGTCTATCCACAGAGTTTCAATTGGATTTAGGTCAGGGCTCTGACTTGGCCACTCAAGGACATTCACCTTCCTATCCTTAAGCCACTGCATCGTTTTGGAGGTGTGTTTAGGGTCACTGTCATGCTGGAAGGTGAACCACCTGCCCGTCTTCAGCTGTCTAGCAGATGGCTGCAGGTTTTCCTCAAGAATTTGGGTGTTCTTGGCAGCATCCATTTTCCCATCAATCCTGACTAATTCCCCCACAACTGACCAATTCCCTCTCGCTGCAAAACACCCCCACAACATAATGTTGCCACCACAATGCTTCACAGTAGGTATGGTATATTTTGGTGGAGTGATGTGTTTGGTTTTTCCAAACATAATGCTAGCAGTCCAGAAAGTGTAATCTTGGACTCATCTAACCATAAAACCTTTTTCCAGATGGCATTAGTACCTTACAAGGTTTTTTTTGCAAAGCGCTAATAAGACTGTTCCCCTTTTTCAGAAGAGGCTTCTTACTTGCCACCCTGCCATACAGGCCAGCTTTGTATAAACTTGTGAGGTTGTTTGTCACATGCACAGACTGACCAATCTTTTCCATAAGAACTTGTAAGTCCTTCAAAGTTTCCAAATTTAGATGTAATTAATTTTAATTTCCAGGGTGTAGAAATGTCTGGAACAGGCTAACATCTCTTTTGACAAGTCTACAATACATCAACACTAAACAGGATACCAGGACTACTGTTGTTCAAATTAAACCATTGTTGCAAGTCTATAAAGTTTGCAAATGGGCACCTGGACAGCAACATAAAAACCTCATCCCATCTGTAAAGTATGTTGGATGGGGCACTATGGTTTGTGGCTGTGTAATGAATACAACTCAGACCACAAGAAAGCACTTTTACGCAAATCATTAGTTTGATGACTCATCATCCAATGTTCTAAAACAGTAATCAGGCAGGCAGAATTCGGTACACAGGTCTCAAGGCAAAAATACAATGTCTGGTCCACTAGGCAAAATCAGAAGGCAGGCAGAGTTTGGTACACAGATTTCCACAGATAACAGTACAAAAGAGCAAAATACAATAAATTAAATCCTCAGGCAGAAAAAGGTGTAATAGTCAAAATATTCAATCACAACTGGAATGGAGACAATAACTGGCTAAAAATTGTCGTTATGAAATCCACAGAAACAGTCAACTCTCATTAAACATGAGCTGCTGGAGATTGCTTATCACCATTGGCACTTCAATTTGCCAGAAACGTAGACATTTTGGCCACAAACATTAGAAGTGGGTTTGGTTGTGATAAGAGGTAGGAATATGCAGAAAAGCACCTACTGACCAATGAGTGATATGGTGGTGGATATGATGAAGCGGTGGTTTGTTGCCAATGGCCCTCTGAACTTGTCAGAAAAAAATGAGGCTGTTGTTGGATTTGTCAGCTGACATTGATCAAGAGCAATCCTCCAAATTTTTTTTATTGAGTACAGAATCAAGCTTTTGCAATTACCATCCCAGTACCATGACCTTTACCCTGACCTTTACCCTATTAAAAACCTATGGGGAGCTGAACAGGAGAGTCAACAAGCGAAGTTTGGGCACTCTACAGGATCTGATTCTGCATAGATGAAGGCTCCATATCAGAGGATTAACATACCAAGTGATAATGTGTATTCAGTCCACAAGAGTAGAGTAAAAACCTGTGGGACCCCTGAGAGATTGTAGCAGTGTTCAATTTATCACTGCCAAGTGTAACACATTCTTTTTAGTCAGTGAGATAGGAGGAAAACCACTGGAGAGCTGTTCCAGGGAATCCAAGAATGTTCTTGAGTATGTTGATTAGTACCTTCAGAGGAGCATTTTACTTGCAAATGTTCAATCACTTGACAATAAAATGGACGAACTTCATGCTCGGATTATCTTCCAGCGAGACATTGCCAACTGCTGCGTGCTAGCTTTTACTGAAACGTGGCTGGATTCCACCATCCCAGACACCGCTATTACGCCAGCTGGGTTCTCCATCTTCCGGCAGGACAGAACCTCGGAATCAGGT
>JACXGM010035354.1:0-11851 GCA_016801145.1 Umbra pygmaea | reverse complement strand
TGTGTTAGTGTTCAGTATTTCTGGGTGTAAAGGTGTATCAGGATGTATTGTATTCGTGTTAGTGTTCAGTATTTCTGGGTGTAAAAGTGTATCAGGATGTATTGTATTTGTGATAGTGTTCAGTATTTCTGGGTGTAAAGGTGTATCAGGATGTATTGTATTTGTGTTAGTGTTCAGTATTTCTGGGTGTAAAAGTGTATCAGGATGTATTGTATTTGTGATAGTGTTCAGTATTTCTGGGTGTAAAAGTGTATCGGGATGTATTGTATTTGTGTTAGTGTTCAGTATTTCTGGGTGTAAAAGTGTATCAGGATGTATTGTATTTGTGTTAGTGTTCAGTATTTCTGGGTGTAAAAGTGTATCAGGATGTATTGTATTTGTGTTAGTGTTCAGTATTTCTGGGTGTAAAGGTGTATCAGGATGTGGAGGCTGATACCTGTGAGAGTGAGGTCAGTGTGTCAGACTCCAGGGGGGTGACAGGCTGCACCAGTCTGTCTCCAGGCCCAGGGTAGGATGAGGCCTGCATGGGGGACAACACAGTGCTGTAGGCTGGGGGCACCAGAGCCATTTGTCGCTGAAGCAGCTGCATAATCGTCCCGATGTCCGTCGACATCCTCGTTTCCAGCCTGAGGAGAAAAACGCAAATGATTTCACCAGGAAAACTAGGATGTTGACAATTGTTCCCCATCATACTGGTTGACACAGCCATCCCTGAGTGTCCCCCAGGGAGCATTACTGGCCGGTTAGCGTGAAGTGGAACACAGGCAGGAATAACCTCCAGTCTCCTGCAGCATTGAGGGACTATGACCTCAATGAGACTTGACAACAGGACTATAGTCCAGGAGAGTCAAATAATCATCCTCCCACTGCTACCGAGAGGAAGAAAAGTAGGGTAGGGAGATGGGGGGACAGATGGAGAGTTGAAGGAAAGTGTCAGCTGGGTGTGAGTGCCAGGCCTATTAGCTCTCCATATTTCCACACGGGTGCCTACATTACTCTGACAGGGGACAGACGGAAGGCAGCGGAGCCAGGGATGATGGAGGTGTCAACGGGGTAGACGTGCCCTACACACCTGTCAGTACATTGTTTTCACACTCTTCTGTCATTCCAATTCCATTTCTTCAAAGAAATATACAGTTAACGTTTCAAAACAAACATGCTTCAAATAGATTTTGTTCTACAGTATTGTTTATAATGTGAACTTGCCCTGTATTTTTACACTACCTTAAAGGTGCACTCATTAGTCTATGTTTTCCTTGTTGAACAATATGCTAACTTATTTAAACAACACTGACAGAATTCAATCCATTGTAAACCTTCTTCCCAGTTTGCCCCCTCTCTGTCTTTATCAGTCTCTCTGCTTCTGTGTCTCTCTCTGTCTCTCTGTTCCTGTCTGTCTGTCTCAGTTTCATGCCTGTTTCTTTTCCTGCCTGTCTCTTTTCCTGCCTGTTTCTTTTCCTGCCTGTTTCTTTTCCTGCCTGTTTCTTTTCCTGCCTGTTTCTTTTCCTGCCTGTTTCGTTTCCTGCCTGTCTCTTTTCCTGCCTGTTTCTTTTCCTGCCTGTTTCTTTTCCTGCCTGTCTCTTTTCCTGTCTGTCTCTTTTCCTGTCTGTCTCTTTTCCTGTCTGTCTGTCTGTTTTCCTGCCTTTTTCTTTTTCTGCCTGTTTCTTTTCCTGTCTGTCTGTCTCTTTTCCTGTCTGCTTGTGTTCTGGTCCACATGTCTGTTACCTGTTCAATTGTTTCTGCAGCAGGTCCAGTCTGTTTTCCAGCTCTGTGCGCTGCCTGCGGCTGATGTTGTTAAGGGGCGTGTTGAGAGGAGTTGAGGACAGGCTGCATCGGGGCAGTTCCTGATACTCACGACCACCCCTATTCTCCCCCCAGAAACTGAACATGTTGGATACCCCGGAAAAAGCTCCTGGAATGAAGGAGGAGAAGGGTAGAGAAAGAGAGAGAGAGGGAGAGAGGTAAGTGTTCAAGTCAAAGTCAGAGTCATTTATTTATCATATGCATCGAATAACATCACATCATCCTATGCACAGAAATTCTTTTGGACCTGGCTCGACACATCTATGCAGTGGGCTTAAAAGGTTAAAACAATATAAAGAATTAAAAAAATATATAATAATAATAATACACTATGTACTGAGCAGTGATCCGTAATATGTGTTGGTTAGGTGACAATCAGAACAACAACTAGCTGTTGTGCCCACCCCCAATGGGAAACAATTTCTCTGCCCAACAAAGACATTATTGGCTATAGTACAAAGACACTATGTAGTATAGTACAAAGACACTATGTAGTATAGTACAAAGACACTATGTAGTATAGTACAAAGACACTACGAAGTATAGTTGACACTATAGACTATAGTACTCCTATTTGTGTAACGGTTTACATGTACAGCCTTGTACATACTATGCTTGATTTGTCTTATTTTATATTACACATAATTTTTGGGACTTTTCTTCTATTGCATTGCTGAAGCCATGGCATACAATTTTCACTGTACATGCCATTATACAGTATATGCATTTCTGTGCACGTGACAAATAATCATTTTTTATCGCCTTGGTGTAATTAACACAAGTATGTGGTAATGTTTCAAAACACTTAAAACAAAAAACAGATCATTAAGAAAGTAAGTACAACACAAGGCCCAATAATCAGTCTTTCAGCTAGAAATACATTTATATTTTACAGGGACATTCCCTCTGGAGCAACATAGGATTAAGTACCTTGCCCAAGGACACAATGATATTTGGCCCAGTCGGGAATCAAACCAGCAACTTTCTGACTATCTAGATGGGAGACCCATGCTGGAAGTGGTGTTGGAGGGCCAGTTGAAAAAAACTATTCCTCTGGTCTAATGATCTTTTTCCCAATGCCACAGGGCAGTGATGGGGACATCTGCCATGAGTAGGGGGCCGTCATTCGGATGGGATGTTAAATGAGTGTCCTGACTCTCTGTGGTCCCTAAAGATCCCATGGCACTATTCTTAGGATTAGGGGTGTTAACCCTGATGTCCTGGACAAATTACTGATCTGGCCATAATACCATCATGGCAAACTAATCATCCCCACTTTTCAATTGGCTCTTTCATCCTCTTCCCTCCCCCCCTTCTCCCCAGGCCATTGCTGTAAGTGAGAAAATGTTCTCAGTCAACTTGCCTGGTAAAATAAAGGTAAAACTAAACTAAACTAAAAGTCTGACTCCCTAACTACTGAGCCACCTGACGTCCATATGATGCCAACATACAAGTTTCACACTGAAATCCATGATGTCATCCAAAGTACTGGCAGAACTTCATTCATGTTTTTCACCATTTGTTCTCCCTTCCCAATTGGTCTATCAAATTCGCCCTAACCCTGACTTGTCAGCAGCTCTGCAGCTCCCTGGACAGATGTGTTTCATCCAACCACATGTCGCTGAACCGGGAGATTCTTTTCACACTGCTCATCCAAAACGAAAGCCTTTAGTCAACTCACACATGGGTGATTATACTCTGACTTCCACAACTGAACTCAAAGGCACCTGATCGGCACACAAGGAGTCAATGGAGAGCGATGTTAGATAGCGGGCAGTAAGATAGATAATCCGACTCTATCCCAAATCCCGGGCAGTGCCATGTCAATTTGCGTTGTCTCATGCTGGAGGCAGAGTCGGAGAAGCCGTAGTCAGGCTCGAACTACTGAATACCATGATGTAGTTTGCCCTGCAAGGCAGCAACTTCACCAAGCCACACAGATCCCCATTCTGGCATGGGCGTGGGCATCTGCCGACCAACCAGAAGGAGTTAGTGGTAGAAATTATGGGAGGCCGTAAATACATGCATCTGACAGAAACATGGTAAACCAATGTGGACAATAATGATACCTTCACTAATGTGGCCTCTATCGGTCAACCAACTATCGCCCGCATGTTAGAGGCAGCAGGTGTCTATAAAACCTTTTTACCTGGTGCTATTTGAGAGAAACAATGACTGAGTGAAACAACTTTTTTAGACAGTGCTTGATGCTTCTGTGGACCATCACAAGTTTATCTTTGTTGATGAAGCAGGCTTCAACCTGGACAAAACCAGGCACCATGGGCACAATATCATCCAAATACCAGAAGAACTAGGGGGAAACATGCCCATGTGTGCAGCCATCAGAAGATGGAATGGTAGGACGATGGCCCCTTCTGGTGTTTTACAACGCTGCACACCTAAATGAGTTCCTCAATGACATTGAAGCAGTCTGTCAAAGTGAAGGTGTCACCAAAGTCAATCTTTGAGCTCCATTATGCAGAGGTGCTTCAGGAATGGTTTCGTACCAATGCCTAATACCTGACACTATACCTGCCCCCATCATCTCTTTTTCTCAACACTACTGCAGAATAATTTTCAGCCTGGAGGGGAAGGTTCACAACCCCCCATACCCATGAACATGATACCCTCCTTCAGGTGATGGATGAGGCATGTGATGACGTGTCAAGTTTGGATTCGCCAGTCCAGAAGATATTTCCACGGTGCATGAATTATGACCAATGTGGATGAGTACTTATGATTACATCCAGAAGACAGAATTGGTGTACATACTGGACTCACACTCGCATTTGAAACAAAGTGTGCACTGCCAAAATGAAGCAATGTACTATAGTTGAGCAATGATTCTTAAAACCATTCTTCCTGCAATACGGTCAGCATGCAAAACATGCTATTGAACTTGGACGCCTCTGGTCTGGTCATGACTATCTTTCAATTTCTCTATATCTCTCATTTCCAAACATAATTCAATAAACACCAAAAAATATTCTGATGTTTGAATGAAATTACAGCTGAGCATTACAGTGATTACACAAACTGAAAACGTCCTACATTTAGATGCAATCCCTTGCCTTGTCCATTCTCTCTGGGCCATCTAAACTATACTTACTGAACAGTCATATATATGTAGTGCTGCTAAACAATTTTGTTTGCAATCAAACAAACTAAAATATGATTCTGGACATAGTTTATCCAACTATCCAGTGCAAACCTGTGGCAGAAAGTTTTATGTGGGATGATGTTTGGAGATTAGGTAGTTTTCAGTTGCATCGATGTGTGCGCTTGTCAACTGCCGGTGCAACCTTAATTGCTTCACTGTCCAATCAGATCAGAGGATGAAACATGATCTGAAAGCTTGATGTGAGACAGTTTGGTTTCTGGTGCATCAGCTTGGGAAAAACTTCAGTGGAGAGCAAAAAAGCACTCCATACATTGCCCCCTAAAAAATAACACATAAAATTTTGACAAGAATCACAGCACACTTTAGACTCCTTAAGGCACACAAGTGTGCCGCAGCACACTGGTTGAAAATCTCAGGTGTATATGTTAGAGTTTGTCTAATGTGACAAAAATGTAAAGTAATATACTGTAATCATATTACCTTCAGCACTTCTAATGGTCATTTTAAAATGTGTGTAGATTTTCTGTCCTTGGATGAAATGGTTGTTACAATTACTACATTGAGAGAATTACATAATTTTGTGTTTAGATAAATTAACCAATTGTTACATTTCAAAAAAACTTAGTGGTTGAATCAATGATCTTGTGGTGTGAGATTTTTACATAGTAAATTAATGCTAAATCAGTCGTTTTGAACTGTTTTACAAATGTGATCAGTTTAAAGTAATTTACTAAGAGTTTAGAAAAATCACCACATACTTAAAAATTGAAAATAACATTAAAATAGCAAACTGTGTGTATATCTGTGTGTTTGTGAGTATATCTGTGAATATTTGTGTATGATTGCATGTAAAGACTGTATATACAGTTAAAATCTAAATATTTCGACCCCATTGCAAATCAGGTTTATTGCCAGCTGTTTGCAATGAACAAATCAATCGAAAGCAATTGGAATAGCTCAACACAACAAATGCTTCAAGTGATTTCCCCAAATTCAACTGCAAATGCAATTGATAATGACTTCTCTAGTCTCAAAATTATTCAACCCCTTCATGACAAGCATCTTTAGTACTTAGTAGAGTAGCCTTTTCTGTTATGACCTGCTGCAAACGAGATGCACAGCCAGTCACCAGCCTCTGGCAGTGTTTCTGAGGAATCTTTGCCCAGTCCTCATGAGCAATGACCTCCAGTTTAGTAATATTCTTGGGTTTGCAAGCTGAAACAACCTTTTTCAAATCCCACCAAAGATTTTCTATGGGAATCAAATAAGGAAACTGTGATGGCCACTTTAGCATCTTCCAGGAATTCTTCAGCAACTAAGCCTTGGTGGACTCTGCTGATCCACTGTGCTGAAAAGTTCCAGTTTTGTTTCATTGCTCCACAGAACAGTGTCCCAAAACATCTGTGGCTTCTTTATATGATATATTTTTAGCATGTTGAAGCCATGTTTTCTTGTGCTTTTGGGTCAGTATTCATGTACCTCTAGTATGTGCCTTACTGTGCTCACTGAAATCTCAGTGCCTGTTGCTGCAGGTCTTTTGCAGTCACTAAAGGGTTTTTCACAACCTGCTGTATCGGAAATCTAGCTCCCTTTTTCGGCCCCATCCGGGTAGTGTAACCCCCATTACACATGGTGTCTCTGGGAACATTCAGTGCCTTTAATATCTTTTTTATCCTGTTCCTTGTTTGTAAAGGTCAATTATAACCTTAAAATTGCAGGTGAGAATGGAGCCTTGGACCACGGTCCGGATCAAAAGACCAAATTTTGGTCCAATCCAAAGAGTTGGTCTTGGTCTGGACCAAGCTGAACCATGGTTTGGTTCGTTTGCAGTATGATTTGCTCATTCATTTGTTCATTCATTTTCATTCAAACGTGGCTGATTCAGAACACAGATGGGTTCGTGAAGACAAAGGCATAATGAGGAAGGTTACTGCCACAGAAATTCATCAGATTAAGAGAGCAGCTGCTAAAATGCCAGTACAAAGCAGCAAACAGATATTTGAAGCTGCTGGTGCCTCTGGAGTCCTGCAAACTTCAAGGTTTAGGATCCTCCAGATGCTTGCAGTTGTGCATAAACCAACTATTCGGCCACCCCAACCAATGCTCACAAGCAGAAACGGATGCTGTTGCCCCAGACATATTTGAAAACTAATTTTCAAAGTATTGTATACTGATGAGCACAGATGCCAAAAGTTAGTGTAATAGATTACTTTTCTGGGTTGGGCTGAGTTCACAACTTATGGGAAGTTCCTCAGTATGACCCTAATGACCAGGTAAAAGAACTTCCATAGCCAAATCATCTTAATGCATGACAATCCACCAGCTCATGCTGCAAAGAATACCTCTGTGTCATTTGCTGCTATGTGCATAAAAGGAGAGAAACTCATGGTGTGGCCCCCATCCTCCCCTGACCTCAACCCTATTGAGAACCTTTGGAGCATCCTCAAGCAAAAGATCTATGAGGGTGAGAGGCAGTTCGCTTCAAAACAGCAGCTCTGGGAGGCTATTCTGACATCCCGCAAAGTAATTCAAACTCCCCGTTTCAATGGATGCAAGAATTGTGAAGGTGATATCAAAAAGGGGTCCAACGTTAACATGTAACTTGCCCTGTTAAGATGTGTTTGATTGAAATAGCTTTTGACTTTTGTAAATATGAACTCCTAATGCTGCAAATTCAACAAATGACCATTTTCAGTTCTCTACAACCTATAAAATGTTTTAAAACTCTGTTGTGCATAATAATTTGGAACAGTGCATTGAGTTTTTTATTTTTGAAAGAAATACTGTTTTCATTGGTGATTTGTTCAATGAAACTAATTAAGCTACCGGTGGACAGATGTACAGGTGTTCTCAGGACTGGTCTGGTGTGTGACAATGTTGCCCCCTTTCACATAAACATCACTTCTAAGGGCATGGCAATGACTGCAGAATGGGTAAGTCTTGGCAGTAACAACATAATACAACTGGTGGTAACAATACCATGCAAATATCTTGTGACAGCCAATGTTGCATATTTCAAATCTGTTTATCAATCTTCTCTGACTTGATGTGTCCCAATGGACATAGCCTGTGGAGATGGAATTCCCAGCCTGTGATGAAGTTTGGGATGCAAGCTTTTGTCAATATCTCCAAAGCAAATAAAAAAGTGTTTTCCCGAGTCGCAACGGAAAAGGTCAGAATATCGTTTGTTTTGGGGTGGCAGCAAAAAATTCTAAGAAAAACTCCTCAATAGATTCCAGTTAAATATTTCGGTGCGACTCGGAAAACACAGATTTTTAACTACTTTGGAGATATCAACAAACATATTTACACATCGAACTTGTAACACGCTTAAGGTTATAACAATGTCTTTGTTGATGAGGAATGTGTTTATTTAAAGGGCCGTCTGAATTCTCTTCCACGTAAATCATGCTAATGACGCAAAACATAATAGGTAATGTAATGACCATATTATCGTTTCGATACAAAGCTAACTTTACCCTAAGTTTCTCCAGTGGTAATGTCCCTGTACTTAATGTAAGTCACTCTGGATAAGAGCATCTGATAAATGACTAAAATGTAAAATATAAATGAGTATATCTGTGTGTGTGCATCTGTGCGTGTATCAGTGTGTGTGTGTGTGTGTGTGTGTGTGTGTGTGTGTGTGTGTTTCCAGACCCACCTGAGAGTGCATTGCAGGTATTTCCCCCCTTGGGGTCTCCCTCGCCCTCTCCCTGAGGGGGGATGCTGTAGCTCAGCGTGGTGGCCTGCACTGGGGGCATCTCATGCAGGGCAGATGGAGGGGCGGGGCACGTGACCACACACTCCTCCTGCTCATCACCACTAGAGTGGGAGGACACTGAATTTCTAGGGACCTCCCTGTCTGGTTTAAGCCCCTCCGACTGTGTACTGGCTGCCTCCTTCCTTCTCCGTTGCACTGGCTTGTTGGACCGCTCCTTTTTGATCTCTCCAGCATTGGCATCATCTGATGGGAGACAGAAGGACACAAGCTAACACGTTGGATGATGTCGAACATTTACATTTCAGTCATTTAGCAGAGAGGTCTTATCCAGAGCAGTGTTGGGCAAAGTTACTTTTTTGATTACTTTTTAGTTACTTGTTAGGTTCACAAGTTTTGGGAAGTAGCTAATTCAGATAAAATGATCAGGAAAATTGAGTTCTTATCTTAATAGTGACCTATAAAACAAATAGAAAGAGTAAAGAAAATATAAATCATGGTCACCAGTAAGATATGAACTCCATTTACCTGATCATTGTGTCTTAATTAGGGACTTCCCAAAACTGGTGAACTCAGCAAGTAACTGGAAAGTAATCCTAAAAGTAACTTTGCCCAACATTGATCCAGAGTGGCTTAGAGTATTAATGTATCTTAAAATACCAAAATGCTACAAATCAGTAATAGTAACTACATTTTACTCAACAAAATATCTGTCAGTGCTTTCTGGGCTGTAGACCCCTTACAGGAGTATCATACATGTTTCTGGGCAAAAACAATGACAAAGGAAATGACAAGGAAAGACAAAGCCTAACACATCAATATTAACTTTCATAAACAGACAAAGCTGTTAAGGGCTGGTTACCTTTCTCTGTGCGGCGCCGGAAGGAGAGTTTGCGTCTGCGCAGTTTATTGAATCCTACACAGTCAGAGTTGTCACTTTCCGGAGAGCCAGGAATCATATTGGTCTGCAGCACATCAGGGGGACACCCAAAAACACATCACTAATGTAGGCTGAAGGTTTTACAGTATTTATGTATTTGTAAAAACATCACTACTGTAGAAGTATTTATGTATTTGTAAAAACATCACTACTGTTGAAGGTTTTACAGTATTTATGTAGTTGTAAACACATCACTAATGTAGAAGGTTTTACAGTATTTATGTATTTGTAAAAACATCACTAATGTAGAAGGTTTTACAGTATTTATGTATTTGTAAAAACATCACTACTGTAGGCTGAAGGTTTTACAGTATTTATGTATTTATGTATTTGTGAAAACATCACTAATGTAGAAGGTTTTACAGTATTTATGTATTTGTAAAAACATCACTACTGTAGGCTGAAGGGTTTACAGTATTTATGTATTTGTAGAAAACATCACAAATGTAGAAGGCTTTACAGTAGTTATGTATTTGAAATGGTCCCAATTTGCATTCATTATTTCATTTCATTTAATAGGTCTTGAGGTACTGGTAGTAATGATATGAGAGAAGTTGCATGCAAACTCACATCCCGGAGGTCAAAGGTGATCTCTAGGTTCATCCAGAAGTGGTCAGAGAACTCAGGGTACATGTCTAACACTTCCAGGACATCCTCCCTGTTGATCTTGTGGAGGTCACAGTAGGTCAGGGCTCTCACATCGGCATTGGACTTACCAGCACGTCCATAGAGGTTAATGGGTTCACCAAAAATGTCATTCTTACCTGTGGTGGAATGGGCAAAATAGTGTTTAACATACAAGAAACATGCAAATATTCAGTATTAATGGAAAGTGTATTTCCATGTAGTGCATGCCACCTCTACTGCCCATAGATTTTACAAGTACTATCAATATTGCCCAGTAGGTGGAGATGTTGGCTTATGAATTATTCAGGATGGGTGTGAGTCTGGTTTTGTCCCAAAGTATCATTCTGTATCGGAATATAAGCAATATGTGATTTTTTGTTAAACTATTTTACCTTTAGTTTGGTCAAAAGAAAATGTATTTCTTACCCACTTCACAACAAGTGTCAAACCTACAGTTAAGGGAGCTGTTATGGGAGCTATTTACATATAAAGTGAACTTTAGAATTATTTGGAGACTTTGTGAAACGTATTCCAGCATGTTGTATTTGAAATAATATATTGACTGAGGTTAAAGTGCAGACTGTTAGATTCAATTTGCAGATATCTTATAAAATGACAGCAGAGTGAGGAGGATGTTGTCCTCATGGTCTGGAGTAATTCTACTAAGGTCTTCCTAATTGAGCCTGAACATTGATGGTTTCAGCCTCCCCCCGGACATTCCCGAACTGGGTATGATGTTTAAAAATTCAGCTGTTGTTTGAAGCCAGCATTAAAAGTGTGACCCGAATCAAATCCTTCCATCCATGGAACATTGCCAGGTTACGACCCACAGCTGAGTGACTCATCCACAGCTTCATCTCCTATCTGGACTGAATGTTCTTTTGCTGTCACATCTGTCAAGTGCCTGAGAAGGCTATTATTTCCAGAACTGTGCTTCACATGTCCTTACCCACACCTTCCCCTCGAGAGCACATCTCTCCAGTCCAGTGCAGTTTAAACTCCACTGACTCCCCTTTTTCTATTAAAATCTTGACTCAGTGACCTAAAGTAGGGTGGCCTCCTATTCACCTGTACAGTGTATTTACAGTGACCTAAAGTAGGGTGGCCTCCTATTCACATGTACAGTGTATTTACAGTGACCTAAAGTAGGGTGGCCTCCTATTCACATGTACAGTGTAATTACAGTGACCTAAAGTAGGGTGGCCTCCTATTCACGTGTACAGTGTAATTACAGTGACCTAAAGTAGGGTGGCCTCCTATTCACATGTACAGTGTATTTACAGTGACCTAAAGTAGGGTGGCCTCCTATTCACATGTACAGTGTATTTACAGTGACTTAAAGTAGGGTGGCCTCCTATTCACATGTACAGTGTATTTACAGTGACCTAAAGTAGGGTGGCCTCCTAGTCACATGTACAGTGTATTTACAGCGCTTCACTTTTTCCATATTTATTTATTTAGTTTATCTATTTTGTATTTCCCTAATGTTTAAATCCTGAATAAAGATACAAATTCCCCCCAAAACACTGATAGTAATTTTGATGAAAACCTACTGAGCTATTCACAAATGGACTGACAAACCTGTGTTTGGGTTGATACAGGCTATAATAGCCTTAGTAGAAACCACAGTGTATGAGTTGAT
>JACXGM010035353.1:0-11705 GCA_016801145.1 Umbra pygmaea | reverse complement strand
TATTACAACTGATGTCATCTGTTCATATTCGTATCATAATTGGGTCATATGTTAAGCTAGCTAAATAATACAAGTAATAATATAGCTCATACGGTCCGTGTCACGTTTTACTGTAGTCAAATGTAATGATGGGCATAACTTAGGTTGACAAAGGTTTATTTAATGAATCATTTTGTTCTACTGCTTAATTATATCTCTATCTCATGATGGCATCATATTGTTTTCTATAATAGAGCTGAATTAAATATTTCAAGCACATATAAAAACAATATGATGCCATTGTTAAACCGACTTCATTTCAAGTCAATGCTATCTAAAAAAAAATAGCTTAGATGTAGTAAGCTACTTGTGCAATTTTTTGTAGCTTAGCTTGCTACATTTTCCTGGGGGTAGCTTCAGTGTAGTGAAGCTTCATTTTGTGTAGAGTAACTAGTAGCTTAGCTCACTACATTTTACAAGTAGCTTGCCAAACACTGCGTTTATGTATGCACTTATCCAAAATGGACATTATAACCTTTTCTGCCCTCTGGATGCTCATTTATGGATGAACTTCAGGGTCTGTTGTGTCCTAACTTTCACAGAGACATGGCTGACGAAGAATGATCAGGACATCAACTTTTCAATTGATGGATTCTAGGCACCTTATCGACTCGACTGAGAAGCGGAAATCTCAAGTTGGCGGGGTACGTCTATATCTCAAGAAGTGATACTGCATTCTGTGACTGTAAGAGAAAATATCTGTACACCAGATGCAAACTTATCAGTAGCGCTACAACCTTTCTACCTGACCCATGAGTTTCCACAACTTTTTATTACAATAGTCTACATTCACCCTAGGGTGAACACTTTGTAGGCCTCTAACATTATCTTTGATGCCGTGCAGAAAATGCAATCGCTCTCACCCGAGGTGCCAAACTTCATACTGGGTCATTTTAACCATGTATGTCTCAAGAAAACAATGACAAACTTTTACCAGTATGTCTCCTGTCCTACCAGATAGGATAAAACCCTGGACTTTGCTATGGATCTATAAAGGACACTTACAAATCACTGCCATTACCACTGCTGGGTTCAGCGGACCATAACGGTGTGCATTTGCTGCCAACCTACCAAACTGTCCTAAAAAGACAAAAAGCTCAAACTAGAGTAATTAAAGACTGGACTTATGAATCTGTGCTACTGTATGTTTACAAGATTGCTTTGATTGCACAGACTGGGAAATGTTGAAACAGTCCTGTGGTGATGACCTAAATGAGTTGACTGATGTGACATGCTGATATATTGCTTTTTGTAGAGACATGATTGTCCCATGCAAACGGGTGAAAATCTATCCTAACAACAAGTTGTGGATAACTAAAACTGTTATGGATAGATATATAAAAAAGCATGTTTTAAGCAGGGTGACATTGCTGATCTGCAAATAGCAAATAAGCAAAAGCAAAACGAGATTTTAAAATAAACTGGAGATTAAAATGGCAACAAACAACCTTGGATCAGCCTGGGATAGTATGAAAATCCTAGCAGAATCTAAAGAGCAGCAGTCCAGTCACCCTGGATGGTTTCAGCTCAGACATCGAGCTGGTCAGTGCTTTTAAAGCCTACCTCTCGCCAAAATGCAATCTAGGTTCTTTTATTTTCTCTTTTTTATGTACCCAATTCAAACCTTTGTTTAAAAGCATAAATAGGACGGAAATGCCACTTTTAAGATTTTCAGTATTTTTGGTTTCGGTCAAATTGCCTTTTGAATGGGAGTGATTGGGTCACTAATGATAGCATCAAAATGGCTATTTTTATAACAATAAAAAGGCTTGACACAACATGAATCTTTGCTCAAAGTATCACCAGGGGCTGTACACATGAACTTGAGCATTGAGAACATTGTTTGTGTACACAAAGTTTACTAAAACGAAAGGTTTTGTACAACTCACCTTAGGAGTTTGTGTTTCTGATGGCTGCCATTTTGCCAGTCAAACAAGTGGCAAAGCCCCAGGGACTGATGAGATCTGTCCAGAAATGCTGAAGGCTTTGCGTGGTGAGGCGCTGTCTTGGTTGACACGTCTCTTCAAAATTGCATGGGAGTCTGGGACAGTGCCAAAGGAGTGGCAGACCGGGGTGGTGGATCCCCTGTTCAAAAAGGGGGACCAGAGAGTGTGTGCCAATTATAGGGGTATCAGGGTTCGGCCGATAGTCAAACCTCAGATTGAAAAGGAGCAATGCAGATTTTGTCCTGGCCGTGGAACAACAGACCAGCTCTTTACTCTCGCAAGGATCCTGGAGGGGGGGCCTGGGTGTATGCCCATCCAGTCTACATTTGTTTTGTGGATCTGGAGAAGGTGTATGATCGGGCCCCCCAGGAGATACAGTGCAAAGTGCTGCGGGAATATGGGGTGAGGGGGTCTTTTCTCAGGGCCATCCATGTACGCTCAAAGTGAGAGCTGTGTCCGCTTTCTATGCAGTAAGTCCAATTCGTTCCCGGTGAGGGTTGGCCTCCGACAGGGCTGTGCTTTGTCACCAATCCTGTTTGTGATATTCATGGACAGGATATCGAGGCGTAGTCATGGTGAGAAGGGGTTACAGTTCGGTGGGCTGAGGATCTCCTCACTGCTTTTTGCAGATGACGTTGTCCTGATGGCATCATCGGTCAGTGACCTGCAGCAATCACTGGATCGGTTTGTAGCCAAGTGTAAAGTGGCCGGGATGAGGATTAGCGCTGCTAAATTTGAGGCATTGACTCTCAGAAAGAAACCGGTGGACTGCGTTCTCCAGGTAGGGAAAGAGTCCTTACCCCAAAGTGAAGGAGTTTAAGTACCTTGGGGTCTTGTTCGCAAGTGAGGGGACAATGTAGCGTGAGATTTGCCAGAGAATCGGAGCAGTGGGGGCGTGTTGCATTTGGTTTACTGCACCATTGTAAAAAAAAAAGAGAGCTGAGCCAGAAGGCAAAACTCTCAATCTACTAATCAATCTTCGTTCCTACCCTCAACTATGGTCATGAAGGCTCGGTCATGACAGAAAGAATGAGATTGCATGTTCAAGCAGACAAAATGTTTGTTTTTTCTCTGGAGGGTGGCTGGCGTCTCCCTTAGGGATAGGGTGAAAAGCTCAGTCATTCATGAGGAACTCATAGTAGAGCCGCTGCTCCTTCATTCAGAAAGGAGCCAGTTCAGGTGGTTCGGGAATCTGGTAAGGATGTCCCTAGGGCGCCTCCCTCCAGGCACGTCCAGCTGGGAGGAGGCCTCGGGGAAGACCCAGGACTAGGTGGAGAGATTATATCTCCACACTGGCCTGGGAACGCCTCATGATCCCCCAGTCAGAGCTATTTAATGTGGCTAGGTAAAGGTAAGTTTGGGGTCTCCGGCTAGAGCTGCTGCCCCCGCGAACCGACCTTAGAGAAGCGGTTCAAGATGAGATGAGATGATTATCAGTCAGTGCATGGTGACACAATAAACAAACAGGTATGCTAATGATCAATGACATAATGTACCCAGAACCAACCTGATTAACTAAAACCAAAATGTATGAAGAAGGAATATAACTGGGTGAAGCACAATCAAATTAAAAAGTTAGGGTGTGACACATGACATTTTTGTGTAGTTATTTTAGTTTTTCACATTTTTTTGCTCTTTGTGTATAAGTTTTATATTTAGGAACATTAAGTTCTATATTTTTTAAAGCAGCTTCCAAAGTTTTTTCTACAGGTGCCTAACACTTTACCACAGTACTGTATATATATTTCTAATATTTATTGACCTTCTCATACTTAATATTGGTTGGAGCAATCCTTTATTTTTTTAAACATTTTGAATGAATTAAATCAATCCATCATTTGAGATGAGCATATGTGGTGAAGGACCTCCATGAGCAAAACAGACTGTCATTCACAGAGACCATGGCAGGAGTTCACTGTACAACTGCATATAGGGAAGATGGCTGCAAGTGTGTGCTTTGGGTGTGCATGTACATAATTGTGTGGACGTTTCTGACCAAAATCCTTTGTAGACTACTTACAGGCCACAAAACACAGACAAGGAAAATACAGAGAAACTGTGTGAAGGACACAAACAGGTGTGATTTGTTACCACAGAATCTACTACAGGAATGACATACTGCTCAAATTGTCTAATACTTTTACAATGTCTAATACTTGAAGTATACACACAGACCACAGACAGAGAGGACGTAAAGAAAAAAAGTAGAGGGGAACTCAAACTCACGGCAGCTGTGTTACCACAGAATCTACAGCAGGAGTAACTCATTCTGCTTAATTATCCAACATTTTGTAACGTAATACCCTTATTTCAAAATTGATAAATTCATTATTTCCCTCAAAATTCTACAAACAATAGCCCATAATGACAATTTATTACAAACAGAAAAAGCACATTGTACATAAGTATTCACAGCCTTTGCCATGACACTCAAAATTGAGCTCAGGTGCATCCTGTTTCCACTTATCCTCCTTGATGTTTCCACAACCTGATTGGAGTCCACCTGTGGTAATTTCAGTTGATTGGACATGATTTGGAAAGGCACACACCTAGTTATATAAGGTCCCACAGTTAACAGTGCATGTCAGAGCACAAACCAAGCCGTGAAGTCCAAATAATTGTCTATAGACCTCTGAGCCAGGATTGAATCGATGCACAGATCTGGGGAAGAGTACAGAAAAATATCTGCAGCATTGAAGGTCCCAATGAGCACAGTGGCCTCCATCATCCATAAAAGAAAAACCACCAGGACGCTTCCTAGAGCTGGCCGCCCAACCAAACTGACCGATTGAAGGGGAAGGGCCTTAGTCAGGGAGGTGACTAAGAACCCGATGGTCAATCTGACAGAGCTCCAGCATTTCCCTGTTGAGAGAGGAGAACATTCCAGAAGAACAACTATCTCTGCAGCACTCCACCAATAAGGCCTATATGGTAGAGTGGTCAGACAGAAAACACTCCTCATTAAAAGGCACAAGAGAGCCTACCTGGAGTTAGCCAAAAGGCCCCTGAAAAACTCTCAGACCATGAGAAACAAAATGGTCTGGTCTGATGAAAAAAAGATTGATCTCTATTGCCTAAATGGCAAGCATCATGTCGAGAGGAAACCAGGCACTGCTCATCACCTGGCCAATACCATCCCTACAGTGAAGAATGGTGGTGGCAGAATCATGCTTTGGGCATGTTTATCAGTGGCAGGAATTGGGAGACTGGTCAGGGTCGAGGGAAAGAGATATCCTTGCTGACAACCTGCTCCAAAGCGCTCTCGACCTCAGACTGGGGCGAAGGTTTATCTTCCAACAGGACAATGATCCTAAGCACACAGCCAAAATAATATAGGAGTGGCTAGAGGACAACTCTGTGAATGTCCTTGAGTGGCTCAGCCAGAGCCCAGACTCGAATCGGATTGAACATCGATGGAGAGATCTGAAAATGGATGTGATCTCCCCATTCAACTTGATGGAGCTTGAGAGATCCTGCAAAGAAGAATGGGAGAAACTGCCCAAAAATAAGTTTGCCAAGCTTGTAGCAAAAACTTGAGGCTGTAATTGCTGGCAAAGGTGCATCAACAAAGTATTGAGCAGAGGCTGTGAATATGTATGTACATGTGATTTTTTGTTTTTAATAAATTTGCTAAGATTTCAAACACACTACATTTACATTGTTATTATGGGGTATTGTTTGTACAATTTTGAGGGGAAATAATGAATTAAATCCTTTCGGAATAAGGGTGTAACATAAGAAAATTGGGAAAAAGTGAAGTTGAATACTTTCCAACTGCACTGTATGTATCTGTAGCAGTTCTCAAGTTGTATTAGAGAGGTGCTGATCACTTTATTTCATGTGTAATGGGACCGTATTATGGACACATTGTGGGGAATGTACGTGTGTGTATAGGTTTAAAGGGGCCTGATTTGGAGGTTTCAGTTAGTGTTGACCCTTTGATAAGTGAGCTGTAATACTCTGGGCTGAAAGTAACTGGAACCTGATTTAAAAATAGTCAGTAGGGGGAAATCATGCTTGCAGGTTAGAAAGAGGGGGGGTTGAAAAGGCATGCTCATGCCCCTGCGCCCCGCCCTGATGCCGGTTACCTCATCTGGGGAAGAGGCAGATTGGGGGGCCAGGGTGTCGGGGGTGTCCACTTGAGGACTACAGGCCCCAACATCCACCTTAAGGGGAGGGGAGAAAGGGTGACATCACAATGTTGCCTCCATGGAAACAGTTACCTGGCCCATGTGGACCACGAGCCAAAGAGAAGTAAGAATGTAAGGTGACACAGTTGTTTGCCAATATGTTTGTCCACTCCCCACTATCTTTTTTATTAAAAAAGTAAACCGTATTGTATCTTTGAAATCTGAAACAGACAAACACACATGCTGGAACAATTTGTTTGCTTAGTAGCTAGCTTTAAAAACAATGTTTGTTAAAAAGTCATAACTGTGATCAAGGATGGTGCGATGGCCTGAGCCATGTCTGATGAAGCATTGGTTCAAATACATCCCAGTGCTCTTTAAGCAAATACTTGTTCTAATAATAGTAATGCCTGAAAATTGGTATGTATATTTAATGTGTATATGAAAGACAAAAAAAAATCCCCTTCAGAAATATCAGCTGCAGCTGCTCTCACTTCTGCATTTCAAAGAGTACAGCATGGTTATAACTGTCTGAATGACATTAATCATTTACACAAATGTCTTTTGTCACTACAGTATTCTGCTCTCTCTCACACACAACATCAGACCATTTTGGGGTGGGAGCAGTGCATCATGGTCTAACTGTCACACAGTTTTATTTAAGGATGATTCAAAAGTAAATGCTGATGACAGTAGACTAGCAAGCAGGATACTATACATATTGGGGACACTGACATTGGCATATATTTTTAAAAAAAAACGCAAAAGAGAAATTATGTTATAGCATATCAAACGGGAGTGAAATTCTGAAATCTAATGATACATCATACTGCACAAAACATTTAGTTTAATTTTACCTTTATTTTACCAAGCAAGTTGACTGAGAACAGCTTCTCGTTTACAGCAACGGCCTGAGGAGAAGTGGGGGGAGGGAAGGGGATGAAAGAGCCAATTGAAAGCTGGGGATGATTCCAGATGTAAGTTGTCTAATTTGGTGACACTCATCATGCTGCGTCAATGTATGGTACATTTAGTTAACATAAAATGGACAATTACAGATGCATATTGGCCCTAGACCATTTAAAATGCTTTGAAAAAGCAGCCAGTTTCTACTGTACAATACTCGATTAAAACTTAAATATTACTGTATTCAAACAGACATCATGTTTTTAAGAGAAAAAAATAAAAATAAATTTTCAGGATTTAGCTGCATTCTAATTCAATTAATGAACATGGGTGTGTACTCTGTGCTCCAGGTCTGTTGTTCATTGTTGCTATGTTATTAGGTTTATGTAAATGTATTACATATAGTCTTATGTTATTTTGGACATATTATTTATAGTTTAAAACAATCCTGACAGCTAAAAAAACATTCAAAACTTATTTTCAGAAATCATAATATTAACTCTGGAAGATGCTCTCTGAAAAAACATTTACATTAGTTCTGTTTTCCGCAGAAATCTATACAGCGTACATGGCGTAGCGTTTGAGTCATTTGCCCGTGAGGGAGTTTGCGAATTCAAAACAATAGTATGGATACTACTACACTATAGAATTAATTTCTTAAATGAACTATAGCCTATTTGTATTATGTTAGTGATTACTGTATGAATTGCATCGAAATTCATATCCAAATACGATGCGATCCGTCACATTTTCTTTGCGGGTTAATTTATTTTCTGTTTAAAAATGATTGAATCCTGCATGAACGGTTGTGTTCATATAGCCTAATACAGTTTTAAAAAAGCAGAGAAATATCTTAGAATCTTAAGAAAATCCATTTGTAAAATTTTGACATCATAAGAAAAGCCAATCGTAAAACATGAAACGTACAAGTGAAATTAGATCTATGAACGTACAAGCATCATATGTTTATGGTTTAAAAAATTCTCTTGTTCAAGTATAGTTTTACATTTCTTAATTACAATATCACACTCCAACATACCTTTAACCTGTCCTTTCATTTTAAGAAGCCATGCAGGTGCTTGTTGCAGACACCGTTTACTGCTGTCTATTGTGCTAAATTTGCAATACTTTATGAGCAATATGAACTGTTACACCTAAAATACTCCATATTTGCAAAATGTGCCTTTCTTTATATTTTGATGTGGCATATGTAACCTACTTATATATAGGAAGGCAAAGAAAGGGTAGGTGGATAACATGAATTAGAGCCCAGTGAATTGCCACAGCAGCTGATCTTGTCAATATTCTTATACGATTTCCACATGATGTTTTGGTTACTTGTTTTTACTCATTTTGCAATTTATGCAATCCAATAATTCTATGCTTGACTGTGTACCATCATTTATTTTTCTGACAAACTGCTAGTTGCACCATGGAGACTTGAAAATAGTGAAAGTGCATTATATGATATCTGACCTTTTTTTATAATTCAAATTACTGTGATCAGCAGTTAGTGTTTGTCAGGGTGGAGTAGTAAGTAAAATTTACTGGGTGGATAGCAGATTTTATATATACACTCACCAGCCACTTAATTAGATACACCTGTCCAAACTGCTTGTTAATGCAAATATCTATTCAGCCAATCATGTGGCAGCAAGTCAATGCATTTAGACATGGTCAAGATGATCTACTGAAGTTCAAACCAAATATCAGAATGGGGAAGAACTGTGATTTAAGTGTTTTTGAAGGTGGCATGGTTGTTGGTTCCAAACGGGCTGGATTTATGATTTCAGAAAGTGCTGATCTAATGGGATATTCCCACACAACCATCTCAAGGCTTTACAGAAAATGGTCTGAAAAACAGAAAAGCTGTAGTAAGCGGCAGTTTTCTGTGCGAAAATGCCTTGCTGATGACAGAGGTCAGAAAGGAGAATGACCAGACTAGTTCAAACTGATAGAAAAAGGCAACTGTAACTGAAATAATCACACTTTACAACCAAGGTATGCAGAAGAGCATCTCTGAATGCTTAAACCTTGAATCAGATGGGCTACAGCAGCAGAAGATCACACCAGGTGCCACTCATATTAGCAAAGAAAAGGAAACTGAGTCTACGATTTCCACGGGCCCACCAATACCGGATAATACAAGATTGGAAATGGTTTGCCTGTTCTGATGAGTCTCGGTTTCTGCTGCAACATCCAGATGGTAGTGTCAGAATTTGGTGTGAACAACATGAAAGCATGGATCCATCCTGGCTTGTATCAATGGTTCAGGCTGGTGGTTGTGGAGTAATGGTCTGGGGGATCATATCTTGGCACACTTTTTAAACTATGCTCAATTTAGGTCCAATTGAGCATAGTTTAAACACCATAGCCTACCACGGAGTATTGTTGCTGACCATGTCCGATATGACCACAATGTGCCCATCTTCTAATGGCTACTTCCAGCCAGATAACATGCTATGTCACAAAACTCACATCATCTCAAACTGGTTACTTGAACATGAATGTTTTCACTGTACTCAGATGGCCTCCACAGTCACCAGATCACAATCCAATCGAGCACCTTTGGGATGTGGTGGGGAGATTCGCAGCCAACAAACCTGCAGAAACTGCATGATGCAATATTGTCAATATGGATCAAAATCTCTGAGGAACATTTCCAGAACGTGTTGAATCTATGTCATGAAAAACTAAGGTAGTTCTGATTGAAAAAGGGGGTCCAACACAGTACTAGCATGGTGTTTATAATGAAGTGGCCAGTGAGTGTGTACTGGTGCATATATGTATACACTCACCTAAAGGATTATTAGGAACACCATACTAATACTGTGTTTGACCCCCTTTTGCCATCAGAACTGCCTTAATTCTACGTGGCATTGATTCAACAAGGTGCTGAAAGCATTCTTTAGAAATGTTGGCCCATATTGATAGGATAGCATCTTGCAGTTGATGGACATTTGTGGGATGCACATCCAGGGCATGAAGCTCCTGTTACACCACATCCCAAAGATGCTCTATTGGGTTGAGATCTGGTGACTGTGGGGGCCATTTTAGTACAACAAACTCATTTTCATGTTCAAGAAACCAATTTGAAATGATTCAAGCTTTGTGACATGGTGCATTATCCTGCTGGAAGTAGCCATCAGAGGATGGGTACCTGGTGGCCATAAAGGGATGGACATGGTCAGAAACAATGCTCAGGTAGGCCGTGGCATTTAAACAATGCCCAATTTGCACTAAGGGGCCCAAAGTGTGCCAAGAAAACATCCCCCACACCATTACACAACCACCACCAGCCTGCAAAGTGGTAACAAGGCATGATGGATCCATGTTCTCATTCTGTTTACGCCAAATTATGACTCTACCATCTGAATGTCTCAACAGATATCGAGACTCATCAGATCATGCAACATCTATCCAGTCTTCAACTGTCCAATTTTGGTGAGCTCTTGCAAATTGTTAACCTCTTTTTCTTATTTGTAGTGGAGATGAGTGGTACCAGGTGGGGTCTTCTGCTGTTGTAAGGCATCCGCCTGAAGGTTGTGCGTGTTGTGGCTTCACAAATGCTTTGCTGCATGCCTAGGTTCTAATGAGTGGTTATTTCAGTCAAAGTTGCTCTTCTATCAGCATGAAGCAGTCAGCCCATTCTCCGCTGACCTCTAGCATCAACAAGGCATTTTCGCCGATTGGACTGCAGCATACTGGATGTTTTTCCCTTTTCACACCATTCTTTGTAAACCCTAGAAATGGTTGTGTTTGAAAATCCAAGTAACTGAGAAAATTGTGAAATACTCAGACCGGCCCGTGTGGCACCAACAACCATGCCACGCTCAAAATTGCTAAACTCACCTTTCTTTCCCATTCTGACATTCAGTTTGGAGTCCAGGAGATTGTCTTGACCAGGACCACACCCCTCAATGCATTGAAGCAACTGCCATGTGAGTGGTTGAGTAGATAATTGCATTACGTAGCACAAACAAATGACACCGGTTTGGAGCGATTTGAACGACATGGGGTGGAGAGTGACGTCACAGCTCCTGAATGAAAATACTGATGATTTTGGCATACAGCTCATGAAAACCCAAAATTCCTATCTCAAAGAATTAGTATATCATGAAAAGGGTCTCTAAACGAGCTATTAACCTAATCATCTGAATCAACTAATTAACTCTAAACACCTGCAAAAGATTCCTGAGGCTTTTAAAAACTCCCAGCCTGTTTCATTATTCAAAACCGCAATCATGGGTAAGACTGCCGACCTGACTGCTGTCCAGAAGGCCATCATTGACACCCTCAAGCAAGAAAGTAAGACACAGAAAGAAATTTCTGAACAAATAGGCTGTTCCCAGAGTGCTGTATCAAGGCACCTCAGTGGGAAGTCTGTGGGAAGGAAAAAGTGTGGCAAAAAAAGCTGCACAACGACAAGAGGTGACCGGACCCTGAGGAAGATTGTGGAGAAGGGCCGATTCCAGACCTTGGATAACCTGCGGAAGCAGTGGACTGAGTCTGGAGTACAAACATCCAGAGCCACTGTGCACAGGCGTGTGCAGGAAATGGGCTACAGGTGCCGCATTCCCCAGGTCAAGCCACTTTTGAACCAGAAACAGCGGCAGAAGCGCCTGACCTGGGCTACAGAGAAGCAGCACAACAAAACAACAACAAATTTTGCATGTCATTCGGA
>JACXGM010035352.1:0-11705 GCA_016801145.1 Umbra pygmaea | reverse complement strand
ATGGGTGGTGGAGAGACAGTGGAAAGCTACGGAATGTGCAGAGCAGGGGGGTCAAGCTGGAGCCAGGCACAGGCTGGTACAATTGCTATTCTGCCTAGCCCCCAACCCAAGAGACAGAGACCAGACCCGCGCTGAGAGAGCAAGTCTGCTCTAGGGCGCCTCCAAAGGTAGGGTGAGTCTAAACCACGCCTTGCCTCGATCATATAATGAAGAACTATGTGGAATCAGACCAGACTTCCCTGACCATCCTGTGTGGTGTGTCAGGGAGTCCCATGTACATGAGGATTGCATTTATTACACATTAAACTTGTGCTGAGAACTTAACCATTTGTCAGCGAGTTTATCTCTTTACCAATCAACGAACATGTGTGGTTCTGGTCAAACCACTAACAGTCAGCAGAACTTAATGACCTCAGAGGAGAGTGTTTCTTCAATGATTCAGCGATATAAGATGGGGCTGGACTATAAAGAGCTTTAAAAACTAACAACGTAATCTTAAAATGTATTCTAAAGGAAACTGGTAGCCAATGAAAAGAGGCAAGAACAGGTGTAATGTGATCTCATTTACAAGTTCCAGTAAGGAGTTTAGCAGCAGCATTTTGAACCATTTGTAATCTAGAGAGGGAGGGCTGGCTAACACCTACATATGAAGCAGTACAATAATCCAAGCGAGTTGTGATAAAAGCATGTATAACCCTCTCAAAATCAGGGTAAGATAAAAATGGCTTCAGCTTGGTAAGCAGCCTAAATTGAAAAACTAACTTTTACAACGGAATGTATCTATTTTTGTAGTTGAAAATCACTCTACCTTTTAACACCAAGGTTAGTTACCATAGATTTGACATAAGGTGTCTAAAAATCATGACCTCTGTTTTATTTTCATTTAAATGTAATTAATTTAAAGCCACCCAGGACTTAATGTTATAAAAACAGTTTAAAAGTATTTTTAGGGAATTATTACCCTTAGTAGATCTGTGAATCATGAAAATGGAAACTGATATTATGTTTCTTTAAGATGGATCCAAGGGGAAGCAAATAAAGGGAGAAGAGAATCTGCCCCAAAATAGAACCCTGAGGAACTCCACGTCAGTCGAATAGAGCCACCAAAACTAACTTTAAACACTCTCTCTGATAAAAATGATATAAACTATTCTAATGCAGTGCCTTTAATCCCCACGCTGTGCTCAAGACGAGAGATGAGAACACTGTGGTTGATTGTTTCGAAAGCTGCAGTGAGATCTAAAAGCATAAGGATTGCAGTCTCCAGAGGATGTTGTGATTAAAAGATCATTTAAAACGTTTATAAGTGCAGACTATGTGCTATGAAATGCTTCGATGCCAGACTGGAACACCTCAAGGATACCATGCAGATCTAAAAAAAGATTGTAACTGTATGAGAACTGCCGAGAACTGCCTTCTCTAAAATCTTATATATAAAAAGAAGTTTAGAGATCAGACGATAATTTGCAAGAACTAAGGTGTCCAGGTTTGGCTTTTTAATAAGGGGCTGCACAATTGCCTCCATTAAACAATGTGGCACATAACCAGAAATAAGACTGCTATTAATGATTGCTTGGATGTTTGGTCCAATAGTGTGCCACAATTCGTTAAAGGACAAATCAGGGTCAAAATTAACCTGGCTGTATACACAAATGGTAATGTCTTTTAAACTATATTTCTAATAAACTGCTATTTCTAAATACACATACAAAGTTCTCAATGCTTCAGTTTGCATGTAGGGACCCTCATTATGCTAACGTGTCACACCCAGCCGGTGTGGCTGGCGTTTACAGGGCACTGGACTATACTGGACTCCCATATATGTATATTTGTGTTTGATATTGTTCAGTGCTATATGCATGGTGGTTCAGTTCAGTGTATAAAATATGTGTGTGTACCTTTAAGACTGACAGCTCCTCCGGTTAAGCAGTTCCTAGTTAATCTGCTGGTTTGAGCTAGTATATTGTAGATCTGGTTAATTAGGGATGATGTTCAGCTGAGGGGTGTTCCATAAAACTAGTTTAGAAAACAAACCAGGCTTATTTTGGTTAGTCAGGCTTATTTTCAATGAATTCCGTTCCATAAAGCTAACTGAAAATAGTTCAAACTCAGTTACCCTGGCAACTTATGCTGGGAAACTAACCTGGTCCAGGGCAGGCTAATGGTCAGGCTAAGCCTAGCTTGATGCGTAACCAGAATACCTGTGATGATATTACATCAGACTCTCTGGCATGCTGCCATTTCATATCATGTAACCATTATCAGTCCAAAAATTAAAGCAAATCCACTTTAATAATAAATGTAATACATTTGAACATACAAAAAGTGTAACAAATGCAAAAAACTGAAGTTACATTTGTTTAGTTGGTGTTATCGTTGTTCTGAATCAATTAAATGTCTATAAATAGCGAGCTCAAACCATATGTGTCGGACCCATAATCATGGTGTGTCCTAATCATATGTAGGGCATTTCAAAGAGAATCTACTTTCAGGGACAGGGCAGACCCGTTGGCTTTTTCTAACAACTACCTGCTTGAGCGGTATGGATTCGATGGAAGGGACAGCATGTATATTTGTAGATGAAATTGTAGTTTCATGTGCTGTGCGTGCTACATAAAATTGCCTGTCTGAGGAGAGGCAACCAAGTATGGCTTTAGAGGAAGACTGGGGTATTGAAGAAATTTTCGAGGACAATGAAACAAGAAGGGTGACCATAAGTCCTCTTTTCCCCGGACATGGCCTCTTTGATTACCGTTGTTTCAGCAACACTGTATTGTGCTAGCTACATGAACGCATATTTTTTTTATAGTCGAACGCAGATTTTTTTTCAGAATAATAGCGCTCATTTCAATGCATGAAATAATCGTTGTAAATTCATTTTAAAGCTAGTGAATTATAATCAAATCAAATTCTGTTGTGTGTTTAAGGAACTATTAAAATAGTTTGATAGGAAAAAAAAGAGTAATGTTTTTAATAACAATTGTTAAAGATATGCAGTACACTAAATGTTATGAATATATTGTCTCATTTCAACTAAACTATTATTTGTGCCGAAACCTGTGCTATGGATAAATGTTCAATAGGATGTGTTTAACCCAAATATAGTCTCAAACCCTCGAATACTTAAGGCAGTATAGCCAACAAAATTTGATTTGATTATAATTCACTATCTTTGAAATGAATTTACAACGATTATTTTATGCAATGGAATGAGCGCTATTATTCTGAAACAAAAATGTTATTTTTTTCTTCACTTAAATTGCTGCTGTCAAAGTTAGTCATTATTCTCTCACACACAAACGTCAATGTATTAGGACAAATATTGTATTTGACTTTCATTGATTATATTAATGTACATTTCTAAGTAGTTGCTACACATTTAAACGATCAGCAATTTCTTGCCAGCCTTTCTCTTTTGTTTGATTAATTGCTGCGGTATTCCTTTTTTGGTAATTATATGTTTTGAAAAAAGCAAACGCTGCTCAGTCGCGGTGAAAATCGCTGCTCTTTCTTTCCCCTTATTTGCCATGGTAAATTGATGAATCTATGCTCCACCATCAGGGCTTCTTAAGAATGGTGTGCACGTGCTATTAGCTAGACTATTTGAACCAAGTTTGAATTAGTGAGATCACATGAGATTCAACTTACATTTATGGAACCGATTTAAGCGCAGCTGATTAGTTCGGTTAATTCAAGCCTCGTTTTGGACTTTAATCTTCGCTTTTCTAAGCGGCATTTATGGAATACCCCCCTGGTCTCTATTAGATTCTGTGTTGGTGTATATAGGGGCTGCTTAACTGGAGAGAGCTGTCGGTCATTAAATGCTGTCTCTGTTTGCCGTAACTGTTTGGTGTTGCCACTCTTTCTGTCGGGTGTTTAGAGTACAAACTGCGGATCTCTTCAGTTGTTACAAGTGAGTCCCTTGTATTAGTTAGAAAGTGTCAGTTACGATCGGCTGTTAATGAAGGCTGAGTAATGTTTGTGTATACAACGTTATCTGTGTTCCATGCCACAGTTAAGAACATGTGATATTACGATTAGCTGTTAATGAAAGCTGAGTAATAATTGTGAGGTTACGATCAATCGTTGATGAAGGCTGAGTAACAAATATATAAGCTGTATACATATTCTATAGTGCACTAGCAAGGCGCACCCTGCAACCTGAGATTTCTGCAACCTGTAAAAATAAACATCCAAGGAACTGCAATACATCTGCCTCATCTCCCTCTCTCCACTACATATACACCCACACCACACAAGAATGTTACATACCGTGGAAGTGTGGTGCTATTTTGAGCCTTGTTAGTGGTATATAATAGCGATTTATTTTTACTTCATCCATGCCCACACAACTAGCATTATAAGGTAATTATCAGTTCACACTAAAACTGGGCACATTTGATTAGCATGAAAACATATCCAAGAGAAAGGTCGACTCAGTACCAAATCAGTTCATTTTACACTGGAGATGAGGTGAGACAATATCGGTAGGACTTTCACGGTACAGAAACAGTACTTGCAGGTTGCAGGGTACAGCTTATGCGAATGCTTACTGAGTATACTGAGATATAGCCTATGTGCTCTCACCAGTGGCACGGACACTGAATAGCTAAAACACAAACAAACAGTTAAGAATAACTTCCGAACATAAGCGACTCTCTTGTCACAACTTACAGACAGTGCAGCTCCCGGAATATTCCAACACGAAGTAACATAACGATATTCCTTTCTGACAGCAAGTCAATGCCCAACCCCTCTTCCCCAGTTCGGCCAGCTTATAAAGAACAAACTAACTAGCTAATCTAACACGGCTGCACTCACTAATCAGATACCAGTCTAACCTAACCTAACAACTACCCTAGCAACGGCAAAAGAACACAAACTAAACATAATATATACTAATAATTATTTAATATATAAAGGAGTCCATTACTCATTTCATGCACACCAGCCCTCACTGGGCTGGATGTGACAAGGACAAATTGAAGGTTTTAAATGTGCAACAATATCTTTAAGGGTCGAGAGGGATACAAGCTCAAACTCAATGTAGACTGCGGCACACACTGTGGAAATGGAAGGGTCAAAGGCTGGAGATGAAATGCTACCTATGCTGGTAATCCTTTCCACAAAAAATATGAGACATTTTTCACAGGCCACAGAAGACTGTTCCTTCTTTGTGGATTGGGGGGTATGAAGAACAGTTGTTTGTGCTGTAAAGAACATGAGGTTTGGGGCAATTCTTTTCAATAACATCAGAGAGGTATTTCGCCTTTTCAGCTGTAACACTTCTCCGATAATTATGCCAGCTATCCTTTATTTTATTTTTATTGGTGCTCCGCTTTCCTACATTTTTGCCTACCAGCACAAGTTAAATCATTTATCCAAGGTTCAGAATAAGGTTTAGAACGCCTGGGTTTTAGTGGGGAAATTTTGTCAAGAGGAAAAAAGAGGAAATAAACTCATCTGTTCCTAGACAAGCGGATAACCCTATAGTCTCCATAACAACATTAAACGTTTTGGAGAATTGGACAGCAGTAGCAGGTTTAATCATCATGCAGATACGAGGCGGAGCGTATTGAATAACAATGTTGCTGGGAAGGGAAACATCAAATATTTCAGCAAAATTTCAGACAATAATTCTGAAAATTCTCCAAATAAGTTCTTGTTGTATTTAGGAGGTCGATAAATAAGTATATCACAAAACGGGCTGAGATTTAACCAATTCAAACATTGTTAATTCTAAACTAGAATAGGTAGTCAGTGACAACTGCCTGCAGTTGTACTTATCCTTAAAAATAATGGCAAGTCCTCCACCTCGACCAGTAGTCCTCGGGGAGTTAAAATATGTGGAGCCAAGCAGTAAATGTTCACGAAAAGGGCTTGACTTACCAACATTCATCCAAGTTTCAGTCACAAATAGGAAATCCAAGTAATGCCGGAAAAAAAGGGTCCTTCGAAGTAAAGGTCTTATTTGTCAGCAATCTAGCATTTACCAGGTCAGCTCTCATAGGTGCAGATTACAGATTTTGTCATGAGCAATTTTGTCCCCACCAGTTTTGTTTTAGAAAAAGACCCGGTGCTGGATGACCATCAGGAGAGTCGGTACTTTTCCCGGTAGCCCATTAGTTTTTCACGACCACGAGGTCCGTTCTTATAGTAGTTATATATTGGAAGTTTTTAGCAACTCAGTAAAGGCCTAGACCGCTGTTCTAAACTGTGCAGCCTCTGCTCAGCCCGTACGGCGGGCCGCAGCAACCTCTGTCAATGAGACACAGAGCTTGCGTCAGACCGAGCTAAGCAGGGGGGCTTTTTTTTCACTGGACAGGCACGTTTTGATTTTCTATATATTTGTAGATATATTTTTAGATTGTTTACTTGATAGGCTCTGGGTCGGCTAAGATTATTTTAGTTGAGCAGTCACTTGGCTGTTTGCGATCTGAAGCCCTGTATCACTTAGCTACAATAACTGTACTATGGAATATTATGATATTATGTAAGACAAATAGTGCAACACTAATAAAAATATGTTTTAAGTAACAAAGGTGCTTTCCAAAATTATATTGAATAAAGCAAAGCATACAATGTAACCTAAAAAAAATCCCTTTTATTTAGCCTGTTTCTTTTTTCTTTTTTGCACACTGCACATGTCAGCGCAATTGCAGCTGTTGTTACATTAACTTGTCCTGAGCTTTAAATATACTGTTGTTATTAGACCTTTAGCAAAAATGCCTTAGATATCCTTAATATGGAAGCATTTAATCAAAATAACCTGTGATGCAAAACATGTTGAACACAAACTCTGCCAACAACGGTTATCATATAGTTTGATGTTGAATATGATGTATAGCCTGCCACTTGAAAACAGCAAGTTGTGTCTGCCTTTGCTTTGCTTAATTAAGTCTAACACTAAAATAGCCATAAGCTATTTATTTTAAGTAGGCACAATTTACATTTTTTGTTCAATTTCTAATGTTCTTATTTATTTTTTCAACAGTTCAAACCATCATGCATTTTAATTTTGAACAGTTTTAATGATCTAATCACAATTAGGTCATTATGTTGTTACCTAGTGAAATAGTTATTTTGAATCTTTGTGTATATCCAGAGACAAAGCCAGATTTTGGGTTTACACACCTACATTTAAGTTTAAAATTTGATGAATGTAGGTTAAAGATATCACATCCAAATCAAATGTTATATTGTCCTGTCAAGACAAGCATTTCTTTCTCGCTAACATACAGTTCCCCACTGGAACTTGCTTAGCCTGGAAAAATCCAGTCCCAAATCCTGAACGATTTAGGGTCTGGGATCGAGTAATGTAAATGACTCAACTCGAGGGGCAGCACCAAGCGTGCATTTGAAAATCTCAACGTACGCAATTGGATAACACTACGACCAATCACCAGTGGGTTTTCACTAACCCTATGGCGGAGCTAACTGGTAGATTAAACCCTTGCCGTATCCGGTCTGCAAAACAGCAAAAACATCCTTCTTAAAAAGTAACGATTCGAGCGCCGTCTTCTATTCCTCTTTTAGATAAAAAGCCAAGTCTAACTCGTTAATTGTAGCGAGAGACTTGAGGTCGCACTCGCAGAGCTTCCGTCATCTGTTTAACACGCCTCTGGCCCGCCTATATCAGATAAACCAATGTGATTGGTGCAGCTCGGCTACAAGGGCATAGTTAATGAGCAGCATTACTTGGTGCCATAGTAACTTGCTGAGCAATTTCAAATTGTGCTCTCGCGAGAACTCTGGATTTCCAGGGTAGAACTTGCTGTGCATTTTCGCGTATAGGCTATGGTGCGCATGATAGTCCCCTACAATCTAAATGCAAATTTATGCCAATTATTCTACATGGCTATTGGTAAATACTTGTTATTTCTTCATTTATTTTTTCACATACAACATACAAAATTATGATTTTACAATCTACATTAACAAGAAAAATATAAACAGTGGTTTCTCCACTGCAGGAGTGACATTTCAGGAAAATTGACAGTGCAGCGGCCTATCCTGGTCCTGTAAAACTGTTAGTCTCATCACCTCACAACACAACATAACAACACAAAATAATGAACTTTGACAGTAGCCTACATAATGGCAACTAGATATAGCCTACTAAATACTGTACCACACAGTAGTTTACATGATAGCCTGACATCCAGGCTGCATGTCAATTTCCATTTGAACCGCATCCGTTTTGACAAACCAATCAAATCCATTTACAATTATTTTAATAAAATTAATAACAAATACCCTTTTTTATTCATGATTTAGGTATATTCAAAACAAATATTTTTATTATGATAAAAAATGTGGTACAAAACAAAAGGTGGGATTGGTGACAGGCTCGTCAGTTAAAAAAAATGTGTCCGTCCAGTGCGGGCACAGCTGACTCAGACAGCTGGCCCCCTAAAGCCTGCCCCTTACGCCGGTTCTACACTACCGCTAGCACCCCCCCGGTCTACGAAACTGTACCCAGCACTTCTGAAAATGCACTTCCGACCATTATTACACAAGGTACATACGTGGTTTTGGCAAGGTTGCGGCTCCGATCACATCACTGCTGAAAGTGGTGGGCAGCCAGGTTGCATTGGACCTCTGAAGCAGACAGGGCCTTCACCTCAATGAAGATTCTGTTCTTATCCGCTCCTGTGTTGGATCTACCTAACCAGTCATAGTTTTTGGTGGAGGTAGACTGAAGCCTCGCTAGGCGAGGTGGTCACTGTTCCTAGCCAGGTTCCCATTCACCTTGTCGTATATTCAATCAATCACATTTATTTATAAAGCCCTTTTTACAACAGCAGTTGTCACAAAGTGCTTTGACAGACACCTGGGCCGAGACCCCTAAGAGCAAGCAACACAAGTGATGCACAGTGGCTAGGAAAAACTCCCTAGAAAGTGGGACCTAGGAAGAAACCTAGAGAGAGGCCAGACTCAAGGGGGTGGCCACTCCTCTTTTGGCTGTACCGGGTGGGGGATCTGAAGGTACACAGCCCATTGTAATAAGGTCACTTTGTTTATCAGTGTTCAATTATTGTCCAACAATGAAGATATGATTGGTGGGCTGTGACCATAGTCTTTGTGTAGCATCAATACAGTTCGGTGGTCTTGTGAAGGGAGAACGTAAAGCCCCTTTGAGATGAAAGCTGGCGTCACCAGGTGGAAACCTGATCACCAACAGCAGTGACGTGGGCACCAGCACAGCAGCAGGTTGGGCACAGGCAGCAAGAATGTGAAGGCAGAGGCCTTCCCACCTGCGTTTCCGGCCTTCTAAAGCCACTGCACCTCTCCAATTATCCTCCCCATTAACCAGACGCACCTGTGGCACATTTAGCAATTGAGTGCAGTATATATATGTCTGTTCCTCTGGGTTAGGGTGTGGGTGTTGTCCCTCTGTCACCATGTATTGTGCTACTACCGAAACATTGAATTACTGAAATTCTGAATATCTACTACCAGAAGCCTTGCCTGTGAGCTGCTTCTGAGCTGTTTTTCAATTACTTATGTTACAGGCTATTTTGTATGGAAAGCCATTTAAGTCAATATTAAATAAATACATAAATAAATAAACATGGCTAAGAAATAAGTCCTGATAAATGACACAATAAATATATAACTTTTCAAATATAAATATATAAATGCAGATCAATAATATAAATGAATTGTTTTTATTTCACAATGGTGTTTTTCAAAGGAAACCTTTTATTTATTTCAGAGGACTTATATTTCATAATTTCACATTTATTTATTTCAATGCACTCTTATTTCATAATGGCACATATCATAATATCCATTTGTTATATTCAAATTAAGGGGGCATGGTTATCTCACAGATTCAAACCAAATGAACAGCACATGTATTGAAGACTTTGAAATACTCAAGTTAAGTGATCTTCAAAATATAGACAGAGATATCAAATTTTGAGACCGATTTAGCACTGTTTTCGTGTGGAAGATGTCATAGAACCTTCAAGCACAGGTGTTGGACGTCTGCCTATGGAAAATTCAAGATATGCTCAGTACCTTTGTGTTGTCTGGTCTACCTGAGAAGTCGTGGATCTGTTTGGTGTGTCACATTGCACGATTTAGAGATCTCCTCTGAATTGTGCTAGGTAAACACACCAAACAGATCACCAATTCCTCAGGTTGATAGATCGATCTCCTCTGAGCTTTGTGACACACCAAACAGATATGTGATTTCTTGGGTTGATAGACCAGATAACACATAGGTTGCGAGCATATCTTCATAAGCTTATATGACATCTTTCACATGAACACGGAGCTCAATTGTTCTCAAACTATTTAAAACTTTGATATACGTCTATATTTTGAAGATCACTTATCTGCCTGAGTATTTCATTTGGTTTTAATCTGTGAGATAACCACGCCCCATTCATTTGAATATAACAAATGGATATTATGAAATGCGTCATTATGAAATAAGAATGCCTTGAAATAAATAAATGTGGAATTATGAAATAAAAGTCCCCTGAAATAAATAAAAGGTTTCCTTTGAAAAATACCATTGTTTTTAAATGTATTTTATTGGACCCTATTTTTAAATATTTATATATTTATTGTGTCATTTATTTATTTCAGGACTTATTTCATAGCCATATTTATTTATTTAATATTGACTAAAATGGCTTTCCATAATTTTGGGCATTACTGGGGCCTGTTAATGTATTGCCTTGTTGGATTATTTTTATTTCTTCACGTCCCGGCAATAAATGAAGAATGGTAATCACATGCACCACACCATTATTACATATGGTGCATATGTTGCCTACACATTGTAAGGAATTACATATTCATAGTTTCCTAAATTTCCCAAATATCAAGAAACACTGTTTTTACAGCATTTGTAAGAAAGTCGTTCTGTTGTTACAGCTCTACAAATAGTATATTCAACTTAACAATTTAGTTGTTTTAATGGTAGATATATACACTATGTTAAAGTGATTGTTTGGAGTCATATAACCGTAGGGTCCTTTGCACCTTGACCTCGAGCCAAACGACCCCCCACAAGCTTTTTTTTCCGTTGTTATAACATTGGTCGAGTTAAAGCTTTTAGCCAAATGACTTAGTGCAGGCGCTAATAGAACAAAGGGTGTATCTCGTAAATAACCCCACTAATAATGCCCGGAATGTTACCAAACTTTTACAATAGTACACATACACTCACCAAAAGGATTATTAGGAACGCCCGTTTAATTTCTCCTAAATGCAATTATCTACTCAACCAATCACATGGCAGTTTCTTCAATGCCTTTAGGGGTGTGGTCCAGGTCAAGACAATCTCCTGAACTCCAAACTAAATGTCAGAATGAGAAAGAAAGGTGATTTAAGCAATTTTGAGCGTGGCATGGTTGTTGGTGCCAGACGGGCCGGTCTGAGTATTTCACAATCTGCTCAGTTACTGGGATTTTCACACACAACCATTTCTAGGGTTTACAAAGAATGGTGTGAAAAGGGAAAAACATCCAGAATGCGGCAGTCCTGTGGGCGAAAATGCCTTGTTGATGCTAGAGGTCAGAGGAGAATGGGCCGACTGCTTCAAGGTGATGGAAGGGCAACTTTGACTGAAATAACCACTCGTTACAACCGAGGTATGCAGCAAAGCATTTGTGAAGCCACAACACACACAACCTTGAGGCGGATGGGCTACAACAGCAGAAGAACCCACCGGGTACCACTCATCT
>JACXGM010035350.1:0-11671 GCA_016801145.1 Umbra pygmaea | reverse complement strand
GTAGATCATCTGCCAAAACTTCCATACTCAAGTTAAGGTTAAGGGTAGATCATCTGCCAAAACGTCCATAGTCTAGTTAAGGTTAAGGGTAGATAATCTGCCAAAACTTCCATACTCTAGTTAAGGGTAGATCATCTACCAAAACTTCCATACTCTAGTTAAGGTTAAGTGTAGATCATCTGCCAAAACTTCCATACTCAAGTTAAGGTTAAGGGTAGATCATCTGCCAAAACGTCCATAGTCTAGTTAAGGTTAAGGGTAGATCATCTGCCAAAACTTCCATACTCTAGTTAAGGTTAAGGGTAGATCATCTACCAAAACCTCCATACTCTAGTTAAGGTTAAGTGTAGATCATCTACCAAAACGTCCATACTCTAGTTAAGGTTAAGGGTAGATCATCTACCAAAACTTCCATACTCTAGTTAAGGTTAAGGGTAGTTCATCTATCAAAATGTCCATATTCTAGTTTAAGGTTATCTTTGCCACCATACACCAACAGACACAAGCATGTGAACCAAACTTTCTTTCTCCACTTCGTTTATTCTTTCTTTCACACTATCTTACACACACTCAAATACACATAAAAAACGTCCAGAGGTTACTTATGCCTCTCATATGTTTTTCTTAATTTGACATTATTTTGAAGTGTACTCTAACACAGGCAAAACATTCTTCCACCATTTTTTTTGCATTTGCACTTGTTTTTAATAATCGAGACCTTTTATACTACTGTTATTACTGGCTACTGATACAGTAGTTCAGAATAAATTTTAACCATTTCTTCTAATGTTTTGGATGATTTAGCTAAGTTACACAAGCGGCCTAACATACATTCATATTTTAATAGTGTGTATATGATTGTATGAAACAGGACAATCATTTCTGGCAGGGTTTGCAATAACTTATGATTCTTGGGGGGTCCCATTAAATGTCATGATTTTTAAAATACTTTTATAAAACACATTTGTCTGGGACCCCCAAACTAAAAAAATAACTATTTTGGTGTCCCTAGTGACTTATGGGCACCGGACCCCCCCCCCTCCCACCTGACCGCACTCATCTGGTCTAGTTTAGGTTATAAATAGTATCTTTAGATACATTTTAATTCACAGATATGTACAGTCACTTTCGTACTGATCCTCCTGTTGCTTTCCAGTAGCTACCTTTGGCCATGTATCATTTACAATACATGTCACAAATGAAACAGTTCAAGGACAGTTTATGACGTAGACAACATTTGTTTTGTTAAGTTGACACTGGTATGTAGATTGACGGCTGAACGTTAAACTTCAAACCGCGACGTTAGCTAGCCTGGGGTCGGAGTCCTGCTCATACCGGTAATGGTACACTTCCATCTGGTCACGGCACGCTTCACGGATGTTGTTTAGCCACCGTTTAATGCCTCTTCGATTGAGATAGAGCACCATGAGAAACACTATCCCGATCAGTGCGAGGACAACCCCAAGGAACACGTAGGAAACCGCCTCTAAGTTTTCAGTCAGACAATTCACTTCTTCAGCGCGTAACCTTTCAACTGGAATACCCTTCTTGGCATCAGGCTCTGCGCAAAGGAGGCGCGCAGCGTCCGAGCACTGAGATGAGTTCTTCAGCCAGAAATAAAACGACTCCAGCTCACAGTTACACCTGAAAGGGTTATGTGATAAATAGACCCGCACTCTCTTATTCTGGTACAAGCTGGAGACGTTCTCCTTACCAATGTTTTCGATGGAGTTGTTGGTGAGAACTAAAGTGTGTAGGTTAAAGGTGTCCAGGCGTGAGATCGGCATTTTTTTAAGCCGGTTGCCGGATAGCTCCAGCCGGTGGAGGTTGCGTAAAGTTTCAGTGCCATGCAGCGCGTTTGAGAGCTGCTCGACGGCCGGTGAAAGGAGCGAGTCATTAAGGTAAAGAGAACGAAGCTCGCACAGACCGTGAAACGCCCGATTTGAAATGTTCATTAACACGTTGTGGCTCAAGTCCAACAAACGCAACCGAGAAAGTCCCAAGAAAGCATCAGCCTCGATCGCCATGATACTATTATGTGACAGTGAAAGGGTCGTTAGCTGGAGATCCGACCCGTTATTTGAGGAAAACGCTCCTGTCTGTAGAGTTGAAATGTTGTTTCCCCTGATTATTAACGTGGTCGCCCACGCTGGTATATCTCCTAATATCTCGGTGTCCTCACCGTCACGACAAGTGACCGTCCTGGTGTCTCTGCCACAGATACAGGACAATGGGCAATCGTCCACCGCTTTGACAGAAGAAAACAACAAACACAATAACAACGCTGATAAAAAGAAACGCCGACTCTCCAGAAGTGGAAAAACAAATCCCAAAACGTCACCACGGTAATACTTCCATGTCGTTTTGCAACACATATTTACAGTAGGTCAGGAACAACGTCATTTAAATAGTCCGACCGGTGTGCAATGGAGGGACATCACATCAGACACAAACCGTTGTCTGTGGTCACAGGTAATGTAGTCTCGTTGGTCAATTGAAAGAAAAAACCTGTCAATATCTAATATTTATTCTTCTTCATTCTCGCGTTCCCTTCCTTTTTCCAACACCAGTCTGGTCTCCTCTCGGACGTGGTCTTGTGGTTATGTGACAATAGAGTAAAAGAGTGCAGGAATACAGTAGAGTACAGTATGATGTTGAGCTGCGTCTTGTGACGGTAGAAACAAGTCGGCTATGGGTTTAGGCGCACCGGCAGACCCCCCCCACCCCCCCCCCCCCCCCCCCCCCCCCCCCACCACACACACACACAAACACACACACACTCCCTCATAGACACACAAACACATACTCTCATACCATTCTCCTCTCACCCACTTTCCGAGCTGTGTTTGACGTCTCGTTTAGTGAGCGAGTGACTGAGTCAGTCAGACAGATTCCGCAGTGCTCACACTTTCACAAAGCGCGCATGTGAAAAGGATAGATAGACAAACAGAAAAAGACTGCCAATTGGTAATTGAGACCGCTAACCACTTAAGGTGAGCTGATGGAACAGATGGTGTGTGTTTGTTTGTGTGTGTGCGTGCATGCGTGTGTGCGTGTGAGAAAGAGGGAGAGAAAAGTCTCGTTTACAGGTTACGGTAACAGAAGAGGTTACTTTGACATTTGACACTGGTCCTGGCTAGACAACCTAATTAAATGCAACCACTGGAGTGCTACCAGTTTTAATAGTGTATTAACCTATAATAACTCCATGATGAATTATGCTATTGCATTATTACATTTACGCAAGTTGCCCTTACATAATTTCTTTCAAATTGCATAATGGGAATGACTATTCACAGTCACTATAATGCTATTTTATCAAAGCCCTGCGCTAAAGTTCCTATAGTTTCAGGAATGCTGGTTTACTAAACTTTACGAGGTTTTTGTTTTTGCGTTGAGAGAGAGAGAGAGAGAGAGAGAGAGAGAGAGAGAGAGAGAGAGAGAGAGAGAGAGAGAGAGAGAGAGAGAGAGAGAGAGAGAGAGAGATATTCTCTCATAGGTGGTTTACATTTCCATAAATCAAATAGAGTTTAGAAGGCTTTTAGTAAAGTATTTGAAACAACAGCAATATATCATCAACAAACAATCTTGCCTTTTTTTTTAAAGGCAATTAAAGAAGATCACATTCCAGTGTTTGCTGTTTAGGAGATGCATAAATAAATGTTTATAAAGTACAAAATAAAATGGAATAATAATAATAATAAAGACGTTTTTTATACATGTTTAGGTTCATATCCTAAACACTTGGTCTTACACATTAAAAAAGTATGGCTTAATGAAAGTCTAATCATTTTCTATGAATGTCAACCATCTGTTCACTTTCTGTTATTCTGTTTCATTTGAAGCCTACAGTAGCGTTCTAGCGTTGACCTACACACACATTTTAAGTTCTGTGAGTGGCACTAATGACAAGAGAAGCTTAAAACTAATGTCCGTGTCATACCTTGGTTAAATGAGGTTTACGCTTCTGTGAAATTTAATTAGTAAAACTGGGTTCCGGTGTCTCGGTGAGAGATGTATCCTCGCCTCACTCCTCTCTCACTGGGTAAGATTTAAGTATCGTGGGGAAGAGCACCGATTTCGCCAATGACGTCTGAGTCACTAGCGACGGCCACGGCAATTTACCGCCCTGCGGTGCCTTAGTAGGAACCAAGCAGTAGGCCTACATTAATTTTAATTTCGCTTAAATACTTTAATTATTTACGGGGCACCCTTGTTTGTTGCAAATCAGTGGCGGTAATTACCTTTCTGTGTATGTGCTGTCAGTCCTGTTTAATTTTGGGCCTCGACCAGCACGTTCTGATCTCTCTGCTTGAATGGAGCAGCAAACTTTTGTTTAATCATTTATTCACCAATGGTTTCAAAAAGCTACTAAATCAACCTATTTTATTTCCTTTCAGAATATAATTTATTGTACGTTTCTTTTGGGTTCCATAGTTATTTGTTTAGAGAAGTCATATGGACTGCTCAATGATTCAGCACCACGGACAGCAGCCACGGCCGAGACCACAGTGTAGGCAAGCCTCTTTTTCATGGTATGTCACGTAAGTTACAGTTTTTCTCAATCTATTTGGTACATTTCTCCAAACTCGGGTAACAGCTCTCAAAAGAGTTAACACAGCAAACTAAACACACCCTTATGTTGGCTAAACATAAGTTAAGTATTCACTGCATAAAAATTCAATGTTAACATCAAAACTAAAAGTGTGTTCTCTGTTGATTTGATAACAAATTCAGCTGAAGATACACAAAGAAAGAAATGTAAATACATGCTTTTCATTAAGTTAATTAATGAGGAGTTCAGGTGTATAACAATGAGTTGTCACCCCACAAAAAATATTATGCAAATAAGTACATATGTAAACTAAAGATACACGTACTGCATTCATTGAATCAATAGATTTATTTATCATATCTCTCAATTACATCTGGCCACAGAATTTCATCAACATCACAGCAAATATTTTCACGAGTCATGCATCGTAAGAAACAACGCCTTGACATGCTTGTGCCCCAATATCACCACAGGCTTCTTCCATTGCTTGAAGAAGACTTACTTGGCTGTAAGGGTTGCGATCATGTACTTTCCATCTCCAAGAGGAGAAGACTTCCTCAATTGGATTCAGGAAAGGAGAATGGTGGCATGAACACCATCCTGAAATGTGGGTGATTCTCGAACCACTCTCACACTAGTGCTGAATGGTGGAATTGTACATTGTCCCAAACAACTACAAAATTCTGCACCATATTGGGCTGAACTCTCTGCCCAACTTCTCTCAGTGAGAGACCATAATATATGATGTGGTCAATAAGTGTGGCTCTGATTTCATTTGATACACGTGTGTACCCTATCCTTCTACCTCTCCTCCCTCCTCTTACATCTTGCCCTCCTCTTACAGAATTGAGTATTTATTCATTTATTTGGGACAGTGCACATTAATTAACAGTCTTACACTTCTGTACAGGTTGTAAATGAGCCAGATTATAGCATAGATGCTAATTTCCATCAGAAATCTCAAATCTAACCTTGCCCTCCTCTTACACCTTGCGCTCCTCTTACACCTTGCGCTCCTCTTACACCTTGCCCTCCTCTTACACCTTGCCCTCCTCTTACACCTTGCCCTCCTCTTACACCTTGCCCTCCTCTTACACCTTGCCCTCCTCTTACACCTTGCCCTCCTCTTACACCTTGCCCTCCTCTTACACCTTGTGCTCCTCTTACACCTTGCCCTCCTCTTACACCTTGGCCTCCTCTTACACCTTGCCCTCTTCTTCCTCTCTGTCCATCTCTTTTTATATTTTCTACTCTTTCTCTTTCCACTATGACATTGCCCTCCAATCTATCCACCTCTTCTCCCTCTATTCCTCTATCTTCTCCTCTTCCTACATTCTCAGTTTTTCTTGCTCCTTCTCTTACATCTTCAGCTCTTCTTGCTCCTTCTCCTACATATTTAGCTATTCTTGCTCTTTCTCCATCTCCTCTTCCTCTTCTTCTCCCTCTACCCTGTCCACTACCTCTAACTATAACACCTCTTCCTTTTCCACTGCTCATTCTTCTTCTTTTTTGTCTTTTCTCCTCATTTATCTTCTGTGTTGTTTTTCTTTTCCCCCTTGTAGTTGTTGTAATTATGACAGCTGTGTTAACAATTAGGAAATTGGGTTTTTCTGTGTTGAGTGGTTTACAAACTCATCAGCTATCAATTTGGGGTTAATTGAGGACATAAGGTATGCAACTGACTATTTTACAATTCACAGAGTTTTGTTTGTTGTGTTTTGAAAATGGTATAAAAATGCTTGTGAAGACCAATGATAAAAGCTGCAAATGTTTTTTTCTGATATATTAAGGATTTGTTTGGCTGTATGAACTGCTGTGATAATATTAGGGAATTTTGTGCACAGTGTTTTGAGAATGATGCTTTTGATTTGTAATTTGTATGATATGAAGAGAATTTACTATCTGTTTAAGACAATTACAAAGTGTACAGATCACTGTGTTAAATGTTTTGAGAGCAGTTACCTGAGTTTGGAGAAATGACCAAATCGTTTGAGAAAAACTGTAAAAGAAAAGTTTTGTGACACTGTCACACCTTTTTCGTGACTATAAAACAATTTTTTATGTGACTATACCACAAATGTTTTAGTGATTTAATACAAGTACAGGTGGTAGGTCGCACCTTTCAAGGACCCAAAGATGCTATAAAAACTAGTTAAACAAAGAAAAAAATCAAACAGACCAAAGCGCAAGGGGATGGAGTTAGGGGCTATGGGACGGCTTGTTTAAACAGAAAAGGCTAATGGCGGTGGAGGAAGATGTTACCAGAGTCAGAGTCATGGTTGAATTGAGGTAGGGAGTTCAAAAGTTGGGGAGTAACCCTAGAGAAAGCCCTGTCACCAAAGCTCTTTAGCTTGGACCTGTGGATGATGAGGTGGCCTGCTGTATCACAGCGGAGTGAGCATGTGAGTTGATAGGGGAGAAGAAGATCCAAAAGTAGGGGGGAGCAAGGTGGTAGAGGGCTTTTAATGTCAGGAGTACTTTGTACGGAATGTGTTGGGTGACAGGGAGTCAGTGGAGCTCCCAGATGATTGGGGTGATGTGCTGTCAGAACTTATTGTGGGCGAAAAGCCAGGCTGCAGAGTTTTGAACCATTTGGATGTTATGGAGGTATGAAGAGTTGATGCCAGGCATGAGAGAGTTACAATAGTCAAGATGGGAGGAGATTAATGCTTGAATCAGAGTTTCGGCTGTGGGTGGTGGGAGGGAGGATTTGAGTTTGGCAATGTTACAAATTATATTTATGCAATACCGTACTATACAGTTATGCTGAAGTGTCCATTAGATAGATTCATACCTGTTCTCATTTCTAAAGGTTAGAATTACGATGCCACTGTAAATCGACTGAAGTTGGGCTGGACTCTCATTCCCCCCTGCATCATGGTTAACCCGTTGTTGATAACATGATCAATTAGCGTAGCCCTAATCTCATCAGAGACCTGTCCATCCAACTCTCTTTCGCCCTCGTCCTCTACTTGCTTGTCCTCATTCTTGTCCCCTCGCTCTCCCTGCAATGTCTGCAACCATTATTCTATACAGGTAATCTGACCTTTGCAGTCTATTTATGAGCCTATAACAAAGCAGTGATTGGTTAATGATCATTTCCGCAATTAGCATGTACACATGAGAGGAAAGTGTGAGACTGGTGATTAAGTGTAGCATTTTGATTAGTTGTTTGACAAAGGCATTAGGTTACTCGCTGTTTGATATTTGTGTCACGAGTAGAGAATTGGGTTACAGTTAATTTGGAGAGTCCGAAATTCCATCTGTAGGTGCTCAACAGATAGTTTGTTGATGATATGACTATCAACAAACTATCAACAAACTATCTGTTGATAAGCAACGGATTGTGTAGTTTAGGGGTATCTTTAGAATATGTTTTAGGGTAATGGTTAAGGATGGGGTTGACATTAGGTGAAGGGTTAAGGTTAGGATTAGGGTTAAGGTTAGTAGATAGTTTGTTAAAATGTTGTTGACAGTCTGCAGATAATCTGTAGAGCATCTACAGATAAACTTTTTGGACTCTTAAAATAAAGTGTTACTGAGAATTGTGTGTAGTGTTTTGCAAAAAGTGTTTAAAAAATTGGAAACTGAGTGAAAGGCTGAGAATGATTTTATAGTTTTGCAGACTTGGTGTGTGGTTCTGCTCTTTGAGTGATAGGTTTCACAAATTGTGTGACATATAAAGATTTTGTGTGTAAGCAGTTTAAAAAAACTGTATTTCCAATTTGTGGTCACTGAGATGTAGTGGGTACAGTTGTTGAGAGAAGCTTAAAGCCGGGAGATTGCGGTTCGCTCAACACCCAGACCCTCGATCCTGGTAAGGAGGACCTGATGGATCACTGTGACGAGGGCGGCACTCAGATCTAGAAGAATCAGGATGTTGAGGGCACCAGCATCAACAGAGGTGGTAATTGATAATAGTCTCTGTACTATGGAGTGGAGGGAATCTAGACTGAAGACGCTCGAACAGGTTATTATTGTTGAGGTGGTTTTAAAGTTGGGAGGAAATGATCCTCTCAAAGAAGGGCAGGTTGGATATGGGGCAGAAGTTATTAAGGATGGTGGTATCCAGTCCAGGCTTCTTTCGGAGTGACAGCAGCAGTTTTGTAGATCAAGGTGAGAGTGCCATGGGTGAGGGATAAATTGACAATGTGTGTGACATAGGGTGCAGGCAGGCGGGCTTTAATGAGAGCTACAAGAAAGGGATCCAGGGAACAGAAATTCCTTTAGACTACAATATGTTTGAAGATATGCAGAGTTAATAGGGTGAATGTATGGAGTTGAGTTTGAACTACAGCTGGTGGACAGAGTAAGTAGTTAGCAGTTGGGGTGGGGGATGTACAGTAAGAGACTGATCATACAGTGATGCATTGATTTTTGTGATATTATTTTTATATTATATTATTGTCTTTAAAGAAAAGACGAAAGGCATTGACAGGCAGAGTGGGATAGCTAAAGGTGTCATCACAGGGCTGAAGTTCTTCGTTGACCATAGAGAACAGAGTGTGTGACTTCATGTAAGAGCTATTACTGATGTTGGAAATGTAAGGCAAGGCAAGTTTATTTATATAGCACATTTCATACACAATGGCAATTCAAGGTGCTTTACACAAACAGGAAAACATAAAAATTTAAAAAAGATTAAAGATAAAATTAAAGCAATTAAAATAAAATAAAACAATTAGAAAAATAGAACAATTTAAGAAATAAAAGAGACTGAACAAACCATATAAAATACAGTGCAATCAGTTCGGACTTAGCACAGTGTTTATTCAGTAAATGCGTAGCTAAAAAGATGTGTTTTGAATCTGGATTTAAAGGTGACTACTGTTGGAGCACATCTGATTTCTTCTGGGAGCTGGTTCCAGCTGCGGCTGGCATAGTAGCTGAAAGCAGATTCTAAAGAGGACCTGGTAGCACTGAGGGCATCTCTGTATATGAAGATGTAATATTTGTAGGCTTCAGTGTTGATGGTGAGCCCTGATGATCTAGCCAGATGTTCAAGTTGGTAGCCAACCTGCTTCAGAGAATTGAGCTCAGGTGTAAACCAAATGTAAACCAGGATGATGAGGATGTGAATTAAACATGCTTAACTTGTTTTGGTACAGGAGTGTTGAAGAAGGTAGACAGAGCACTGTTGAACAGGTTAGCCAGATTTTCAGGGGGGTTGGGGGCATGTTCCAGGGGAGGTGCACAGCAGTTGGCATCAGAGAGATGGAGGGGGTCGACAGCTTTGATATTAAAGAACACACAATTAGTTTGGTGAGCTCATTAAGCCTTGAACTTCATAGACAGCTGCATCCAATCATGAGAAAAGGTATTTCAGTTGGCCAGTTGCAAGCTGTTCCTCTCTTTGACTCTCCTCTGAAGAGTGGCAACATGGGGGCCTCAAAACAACTCTCAGATGACCTGAAAACAAAGATTGTTCAACATTATGGTTTAGGGGAAGGCTACAAAAAGCTATCGCAGAGATGTAAGCTGTCAGTGTCCACTGTGAGGAACATAGTGAGGAAATGGAAGACCACAGGCACCGTTCTTGTTAAGACCATAAGTGGCAGGCCAAGTAAAATATCGGAGAGGCAGAGGCGAATGATGGTAAGAACGGTAAAAAAAAGCCCACAGACCACCTCCAAAGACCTACAACATCATCTTGCTTTAAATGGTGCCACTGTGCATCGTTTAGCAATTCAGTGCACTTTGCACAAGGAGAAGCTGTATGGAAGAGTGATGTGGAAGATGCCTTTTCTGCACACACGCCACAAACAGAGTCGCTTGAGGTATGCAAACGCACATTTGCGCAAGCAGCTTCATTTTGGAAGAAGGTGTTGTGGACTGATGAAACAAAGATGGAGTTATTTGGTCATAACAAGGGGCATTGCATGGCATGGCAGCAAAAGAACAGAACTTTCCAATACAAACACTTTCTACCCACAGTAAAATTTGGTGGAGGTTCCATCATGCTGTGGGGCTGTGTGGCCAGTGCCGGTACTGGGAATCTTGTTAAAGTTAAACGTTGCATGGATTCCACTCAATATCAGCAGATACTTGAGAATAATGTCAAGGAATCAGTCACAATGTTGAAGTTACGCCAGGGCTGGATATTTTAATAAGACAACGACCCAAAACATAGCTCAAAATCTACTTTTCAACATTTTCAATATAGTAATTAAAATTTTTACCGTAGACTGATTACTGTGATATATAGTTTTTCTGCCATTTTTTCTGAAAACAGACGATAGTGCCGGGCGCTTCTGTTCGGTTTATTGTGAAATACCACAAGGTCCAGAGTTCAATGCGAACTTTGCGCCTGCGCCTTGCGAATTGCTTCAGTGACGTTGAATTTAGAGTAAGCTACAGTATAAAGATACTGGCTGGACGAAGATTGTAATATTTAGAACTGGTCACAATATATTCCGAGAGGTATATGCCCTATCTGGCTTCAGTAGGTACAGGTTAAAACCATAATCTGTCACCGATATATTTTGAAATTGAAATTACCACGGAATTGCACAAACGAGACATGCTAACTAGTTTAGCCCTTGGCCTACTAGCTTTTAAAACACCAAACTGATAATATTGACAATGAGTCACAATAATCATCTGATATGAGCTATAATATGCCCTTCAGTAGGTACTTTACAGATTAAACTATAATCTGTCACCGATACATTTCGAAATGAACTTGATATTATCACACAATATACACAAATGAGATGCTAAATCGGCTAATATTGACTTCCACTAAGTAGCTAATGTCACGTCTTTAAAATTGTCAGTTTGAATGATAATTACACACCAAGGAGATCAATCACCGATCTGGGGTGCGTTTCCCGTACAACGATGCAACTCGGTGGTTTAACCACCATAGTACGATGCATCTTTAAAGAAATCAACTAGCTAGTCACTACTGTTTCCCAAAACCATGGTACCTGTGTCGCAGATCCATGGTTTGAACCACATTGGTTGGAGCTGTCGTTATGACGTTCTTCTTCTTCTTCGACCTAATGGCGGACTGGTGCTATGAGCACATATCGCCACCTGCTGTAAAGGTTGGTTATTTTCTCTTTTCGACTGCGCTTCCTTAGTGACGATGTGGAGTAATTACGTTAACAACTC
>JACXGM010035349.1:0-11708 GCA_016801145.1 Umbra pygmaea | reverse complement strand
TTAAAGGTGCATTGAATTCTGCTACATTAGATGTAGAGTGGGTAAAGTGACCAGAGAATGTCAGGGCTCAAGAAATGATTTGTGATCAATGTTCCATGTTGAGCAGCCGAATGGCCTGCGGAAAGAAACTGTTTTTTAATCTGGTAGTCCGTGCCTTGATGCTCCGGTAACGTCTACCAGATGGCAGCAGTGAGAAAAGGTCACGGCCTGGATGGCTGTGGTCTTTTAGAATGTTCTGAGTTTTCCTAAGGCATCACTTCTGGTAGATGCCTTGCACGGAGGGGAGACAGCAGCCTATGATGCGCTCCGCTGACCATACCACCCTCTGAAGGGCCTTACGATCAGCAGCGGAGCAGTTGCCGTACCAGGCTGTAATGCAACCAGAAAAGATGCTTTCAATGGTGCACCTGTAGAAGTTTATTAAGATCCTGGGTAGACATGCCAAATTTCTTGAGTCTCCTCAGGAAGTATAGGCACTTTTGGGCAGTTTTTGTTGCCGAGCTTGTCTGACGGGACCATGTGAGGTTGTCACTGATGAACACACCGAGAAACTTGAACTCTGAAACTCTCTCGACTTCAGCTCCATCGATGTGTATGGGGGCAAGACCCTCCCTCTGCCGCTTCCTAAAGTCCACTATCATCTCCTTAGTCTTGCTGACATTGAGAGAGAGGTTGTTGCTCTGGCACCAGGTAGCCAAGACATTTACCTCCTCTTTGTAAGCGGTTTGATCATTGTTGGAGATGAGACCTAAGATGGTTGTGTCTTCAGCAAACCTTATGATGATGTTAGAACTGCGTGTGGCCACACAATCATATGTGAACAGGGCGTACAAGAGGGGACTGAGTATGCAGCCCTGTGGGGCTCCAGTGTTCTGGGTCAGTGCGAAGGAGGTGAGGTTGCCCATTCTCACCATCTGGGGTCTTCTCGTTAGGAAGTCCAGGATCCAGTTGCAAAGGGAGGAGTTAAAACCCAGGGTCCTGAGCTTGGGGATGAGCTTAGCAGGAACAATAGTGTTGAATGCTGAGCTGTGGTCCACAAATAGCATCCTCACGTATGTGTTCCCTTTTTCCAAATGTGAGAGGGCGGTGTTTGCCGTCAGTGTGATGGCATCGTCTGTGGATCTGTTGGGGTGGTATGCAAATTGTAGGGAGTCCAAGGTGTCCGGAAGGGCGGTGCAGATGTGGGTTCTGACCAGCCGCTCAAAGCACTTCATGATGATGGAGGTCAGTGCTACTGGGCGGTAGTCATTTAGGCAGGTGATGAAAGGTTTTCTGGAACCGGGACAATCGTGGCCTGCTTGAAGCAGGAGGGAACTACAGACTGGGTTAGGGAGAGGTTGAATATGGTGGTGAATACCTCCGCTAGCTGGTCAGCGCATCCTCTTAGAACACGGCCTGGAATGCCATCTGGCCCCGGAGACTTCCACGGGTTTACTCTTTTAAAAGCTCTCCTTACATCAGCTATGTCCAGGGACAGAGTGCAGTTGTCTGGGTTCTCAGCTAGCTTCTCAGGAGTGATGTTGGCCACATCAAACTGTGCTAAGAAGGTGTTGAGCTTGTCTGGGAGCGAGGCGGGGGGATGGGCATCACAGCTATTTCTCCCTTTGTACTCTGTTATCTGCCGCAGTCCACACCACATGGGCCTGGGTTCGGAGCTGTTGTAGTTGGATTCCAATTTGTCCCTGTATCCTCTTTTAGCATCTCTGATGGCCTTCCATAGGTCATATCTGGCCCTCCTCAGAGCCTCCAGGTCCCCAGAGTTATAGGCAGAGGACTGTGCTGCAAGCTTGGCACGGACATTACCGTTAACCCAGGGCTTTTGGTTGGGGAAGGTCTTAACATTGACCCGTGGAACGACATCATATATACACTTGGTGATGAACGCTGAGACAGAGTCAGTGTATTCATCAACGTTGTTCCCAGCTGCAACACGGAACATCTCCCAGTCTGTGGTTTCAAAGCAGTCTTGGAGAGTGGTGATGGATTGCTCACTCCATTTTTGGACTGCTCGAAAAAAGGTTTTTTCCTGTTTCAGACGTTGCCTGTAGGTTGGGAGGAGAAGAATGGAGATGTGATCTGCCTTTCCAAAGGCAGGGCGGGGGATGGGTTTAAAGCTGTTACGGATCGTTGAATATCAATGGTCAAGAGTCTGATCACCCCGAGTGTGAAAAGAAATGTGCTGGTGGAATTTGGGCAGCATTTCTTTCATGTTTGTCCAGTTAAAGTCTCCAACAACAATAAAAACAGACTCAGGGTGAGCGTCCTCCAGGCCACTTATTGTTCGATATATTTCCTCAAGCGCGCGTGCCTTATCCGCATAAGGGGGTATGTAGACTGCTGTGATTATAGCGGACGTCAACTCCCCGGGAAGATAGAAGGGACTTATGTTTACAGTTAGCAGTGTGTTGAAATAACTGCAGCATCCGAACCCCAACGGGAGTTAACCATAATGCAGACCCCTCCGCCTCTTCGTTTACCTGACTCCGAGGTTCTGTCCTGCCGGTAGATGGAAAAACCAGCTGGCGTAACAGCCGTGTCCGGGATAGTGGGATCCAGCCAGGTCTCAGTGAACGCTAGCACGCAGCAGTTAGCAATGTCTCGCTGGAAGTTAGTCCGAGCGTGAAGTTCGTCCATTTTATTGTCCAGTGATTGAACATTTGCAAGTAAAATGCTTGGTAACGGTGGATTGCAGTATCTCGTCCGAGATCTGCACAGAATGCCGGCAAGGTTGCCCCTCTTCTTTCTCCTTCGCCGCCTGTGTATGAGTAAACAAGTCGACGGTAGGATAGTGGAGTCGCAGCAATTGCTCCGGTAAGTGGAAAAATAGTCTTTATCCAGTGAGTTGCGTATGTCCAAAAGTGCTAGTTGATCATAATGTATGAGCAACAGGGCAGAATGTACAGAAATACAAACTAACAAAACAGTAATAAGCCAAAACCTGGGTAGAGTGAACAGAGCCATTGTCCATGCGACCATCCTCTACGGTCTCCCCTACTAAGGTGCAGTGTTTGCAATGCCCTCAGCATTTGGCATATTGTAACAACACGTCATCAATGTTGAAGCATCTGCGTGCCAAGCACCCAATGCTGGCCAACCCACCTACACCCAATGCAGAGGATGGTACTGTTGCTGTTACTGCCTCAGTGCTACCACCACCAGGTATGACTGTTTACACAATACCATTCAACTTGTAAGGAACTGTACAGAAGTTATATGTATTTACGTTACAATACAGTTGACCATATGTTACATTGTATTACATATTGCAATCATTTATAGGCTTTACGGGCAGGAAACAAGCACTTGATGATGCACTAGTGGAGATGGTAGTGTTGGATTTACAGCCATTTTCTGTGGTGGAGGATGAAGGCTTCAGAGCTTTTGTTGGGAAGCTAGATCCAGCCTACACTCTACCAACAAGAAGTGCATTGAAAACCATGGTGTGTGAGAAGTATCACACAACCAAGGAGAAGGTGAAGGCTGAGATAAAGGATGCAGCAGTTTGTGTCAGCCTGACATCTGCCATGTGGGCCTCGAACATGGATTCATACCTGGGTGTTACATGCCACTTCACCAAAGATGATCACATATGTTCAAGACTGCTGGGTGTTGCTAAGTTTACTGGAACACACACAGCCAAACATATAAAGGATGCAAAAGATTTGCTCATAGCAGAGTGGGGTCTTCAAGGCAAAGTGAGGTGTCTTGTTACAGACAATTCTTCAAATATACTTCTCTGTGCCTCACTCATGAAATTAAGCCATGTTTCATGTTTTGCCCGTACGCTGAACTTAGTGGTAAAAAAGGCCCTTGAAGAGGCTCTTGATATGGCAGCGATCCTCTCAAAAGCAAGGAAGATTGTGACATTATTCAAATCAAGTTGCACAGCCAAGGACAGATTGACAGAGGTCTAAAAACAGATGGCCAGGCCACAACTGAAGCTGTTCCAAGAGGTGGAGACAAGATGGAACAGCACCTTCTCAATGTTCCAGCGTCTGTACGACCAGAGGGAAGCAGTAGGAGCAACTCTATCTACAATACGGACTGACATAACAGCCATGTCCAGTGGTGAAAATGAAGCAATCTACCAGTCTCTCTCTGTCCTTGCCCCCTTCAATCATGCTACTGTGGAATTGTCCGCTGAGAGGAATGTGTCAGACTAGTTCAGTTTAACGATAATCTATCAGTCTAACAGCAATTGCCATACAGGGAAAAACAATGATGATTGATATTTGTCTTATATTCCAGGTTATTCCAATTGTGAGGATGATCCAACATCAAGTTGCATTGAAGTTGACTGATACGACCAACCCCACAGCAGCTGGATTGGGTGCAAAGTTACTGGGGTTGTTGAAGGCCAGGCAGTGTCCAGACCATACACCTCATACAGGCTGCAACCATTCTGGATCCGAGGTTCAAAACATTTGGCAACCAAGACAAAGCCAAGGACGCTGTGAGATATGTTACAGCAGAGTGTACCAAGCTCATCAAGCGTCCACACAACCAGCACCCACACCTGGTACCAGTCATCAGACACAAGATGGACCAATGACATCATAGGTTTATTATTATTATTATTGGATATATATTTCTATCTCTGACATTCTGTATGAATCCTTCACACACACACACACATTGTCAACCGCTTATCCCAGCAAGGGGTTGCAAGCCTTTATACAATTTGAAATGTATATTCCTTTTCATCATGGGTGACCAGGGGGGCGTTGGTGTTGATGACAACCTGTGGTTACTCCTGGACAACAGAGTCAGTGACACCAGGGGGATACAGAGTCCTAGTGCAAATGCTATGGTTGAAGTTCAACGTTACCTAGCAGATGCATACCTGGCAAGAGTGGAAGACCCATTGTTATACTGGGCCAAACATGCAGGGGTCTTCCCTCACCTATATAAACTTGCAATGCTCCATTTAGCCATCCCTGCAACCTCTGTGCCCTGCAAGATAATTCTTTCAAAGGCTGGCCAGGTGGTAGACAAAAAAAAGGAATCGCCTGAGCCCTGGCAATGTGAAAAAATATTGTTTCTTAATGGAAACCTGTAAAGACAATACCGTCCCTTCACAAGTTATTGTGAGATGTACATTTTGCACACACACCCATTAATGTTTCCTTCCTGTCTGTCTCTCTCCTCTCCTGTCCTCCTCTGCTCTCCAGGGGTTGCCGCTCTCTCTCTCCCCCTCTCCTCTTTCTGTGAGGATGCAAACAGTATAGCTCAACTTGTCAAAAACCTTTCTACTATATACTAAAATATTCAGCACTTATGTATTTAGCACTTTATTATTCAAGCCCACTAGGCACTTTGTTTGATGATTGAATGGTAGTAGACACATTGCAAGTAAGTATTTTGGTATAATATTGGTTGCTTACATATTACAATTGCTGGGTATGACCTGTCCAAATATTGACAAATGTACTACATGTAAGTCGCTTTGGATAAAAGTGACTGACAAGTGCCCTAAATGTAAATATCAAATGTGAAAGAAAGCAGCTTGTTTTTTTGTTTTTTGATAATACTATATTTCATTTAGCCTAAAAACTTTGACAGCCACATCTCGCTTGAGCACCTCCCGTCAATACTGTTTTTCTCCATCTACCTGCTAGTTTAGCGTTCACAGTCCCGCTCCCAGTGACAGATGAGCGCCGAAGCAATGCTAACATTCAATTACAATGCTCTGTTCTTTTCTCATGCTCACGCACACGTTCGGGGTGTTTCCAGTCAGAAAAAACACTAACAAATGTATTTTTCTTGGTAGAAAAAAGCATACAGCAAAGCAAAAAATATTACCTGTCGATGGTGAATAGGCGATCCAGTTTCTGGAAACGTTTTCCCTATTTGGCAGTTGACAGCACAGCTGATCATTAGTAAGAGAGCGCACCTTACCACCCAACACTTCCATCACCAGTTGAGGCTAGATACAGTGCCTTGTGAAAGTATTCGGCCTCCTTGAACTTTTTGACCTTTGCCACATTTCAGGCTTCAAACGTAAAGATATGAAACTGTAATTTTTTGTGAAGAAGCAACAACAGGTGGGACACAATCATGAAGTGGAACGAAATTTATTGGATATTTCAAACTTTTTTAACAAATAAAAAACTGAAAAATTGGGTGTGCAGAATTATTCAGCCCCCTTAAGTTAATACTTTGTAGCGCTACCTTTTGCTGCGATTACAGCTGTAAGTCGCTTGTGGTATGTCTCTATCAGTTTTGCACATTGAGAGACTGAAATTTTTGCCCATTCCTCCTTGCAAAACAGCTCGAGTTCAGTGAGGTTGGATGGAGAGCATTTGTGAACAGCAGTTTTCAGGTCTTTCCACAGATTCTCGATTGGATTCAGGTCTGGACTTTGACTTGGCCATTCTAACACCTGGATATGTTTATTTGTGAACCATTCCATTGTAGATTTTGCTTTATGTTTTGGATCATTGTCTTGTTGGAAGACAAATCTCTGTTCCAGTCTCAGGTCTTTTGCAGACTCCATCAGGTTCTTCCAGAATGGTCCTGTGTTTGGCTCCATCCATCTTCCCATCAATTTTAGCCATCTTCCCTGTCCCTGATGAAGAGAAGCAGGCCCAAACCATGATGCTGCCACCACCATGTTTGACAGTGAGGATGGTGTGTTCAGGGTGATGAGCTGTGTTGCTTTTACGCCAAACATAACGCTTTGCATTGTCGATTTTGATTTCATCTGACCAGAGCACCTTCTTCCACATGTTTGGTGTGTCTTCCAGGTGGTTTGTGGCAAACTTTAATCAACACTTTTTATGGATATCTTTCAAATGGCTTTCTTCTTGCCATACTTCCATAAAGGCCAAATTTGTGCAGTATACGACTGATTGTTGTCCTATGGACAGCCTCGCCCACCTCAGCTCTAGATCTCTGCAGTTCATCCAGAGTGATCATGGGTCTCTTGCCTGCATCTCTGATCAGTCTTCTCCTTGTATGAGCTGAAAGTTTAAAGGGACGGCCGGGTCTTGGTAGATTTGCAGTGGTCTGATATTCCTTCCATTTCAATATTATCGCTTGCACAGTGCTCCTTGGGATGTTTAAAGCTTGGGAAATCTTTCTGTATCCAAATCTGGCTTTAAACTTATCCACAACAGTATCTCGGACCTGCCTGGTGTGTTCCTTGTTCTTCATGATGCTCTCTGTGCTTTCAACGGACCTCTGAGACTATCACAGCGCAGGTGCATTTATACGGAGACTTGATTACACACAGGTGGATTCGATTTATCATTACTAGTCATTTAGGTCAACATTGGATCATTCAGAGATCCTCACTGAACTTCTGGAGAGAGTTTGCTGCACTGAAAGTAAAGGGGCTGAATAATCTTTCTTGCCCAATTTGTCAGTTTTTTATTTGTTAAAAAAGTTTGAAATATCCAATATATTTCATTACACTTCATGATTGTGTCCCACTTGTTGTTGCTTCTTCACAAAACATTACAGTTTTATATCTTTATGTTTGAAGCCTGAAATGTGGCAAAAAGTCGAAATGTTCAAGGGGGCCGAATACTTTCGCAAGGCACTGGATTTGCTCTTTCTATTATGAAAGGCAGCAGGTCCACGACCGATAAGAACAGCACGTGAATCCTTGTCGATTGCCCCCCACAATGTCGGGTCAGACACCTGATTAAAACACTGCTCACTGCTGCTGCTACCGGTACAGCTAGCAGGTTGTGCTGCGCGGCTAACACTAGCCTCCTTGGGTCCCTGGTTAGCTTGCTCGTCATGATTTAGCACACATTCCTCACCCGATTCTCCTACTGGGCCTGACTACTTTTGAAGAATGTTTTGATAGATGGAACCTGTTTTAATAAAGACACTTCCTTCTCTTTTTATCTTTTTCGTTTGCGTTTAGTACAACCGTGTCTCTCACTCATTTTCTTGACTTAAAACGACAGATCCCACAGTCCGCTTGATTCAGTGCGGGAGGCTGCGCAGGGGCGGGTTGTTACATCAGTGCTTTCCACACCTACCAATTATATTATTCTATTTAAATGAATACAAATATCAGCATGCCTTTTCTCTAGTTATACATGGTGTCATTATCTGAAATATAATTTTTCTTTTCCTTTGTTTGGACCCCAAGTGCGCATGGGCCCCTGGGCCCATGCCCATAATGCCCATTGGGTAATCCGGGCATGAATATCAACCCCTGTTTCGAAACTGTAGTTTGTGATGGAGGACTTGAATCGTTCAATCCTGCCACAGTAGCGTCTGTCTAACCATGCCATGTTGGAATTACTGTTTTGTGCCATATTTAAAGTTGCAAGCAGGTGTCACTGTTGGGTAATGGTTTCGAAACGTTTCACGACGCCTCAAATCAAATGTAACAGATTTAGATGTCAAGGTGAAGTTTCAAAACGTTTCACGAAGCCTCGACACAAATGTTTAAATTCCCTCAAACAGGGATGGACTGGGACAGAAATTCGGCCCGGGACTTTGGATGGAGCGGCCAGTGGTGGGGGGGGGGGGTGTTGCGCGCGCGTGTGCACATGCGCTGTATCTGTCGCTCCTCGCGTTCATCAATCATTCACTCTGGGTTTCTCCTCTTTCTAATATAGAGGAACTCTCTCTCGATTTGACGGCCGGGCCAGAGCGCAGTTTTGCGGATGAAACAGCCAGTCCATTTCAGCCTACTGTCACTTGTTTAAATACGTCCGACCGGCCGTCAAAGTAAAATGTGACGGCCCGTTCGGCCCGGAATGGACCGGCCGTTCGGGAAAACTCTCGATCCTCCCGATGGCCAGTCCGGCACTGGTCTCAAATGTTTTGAAATGCATTACCATGTGGCCGATTTGGTTCATATTCCTATGGAAGCACATGCACACCATTTTCAGTTATTCCCCCAAGTTTCATGTTTCAAGCTAATTCCAGCTCACAGGAATTTCAGCCAGCGTGGCAGACAACAAATAATAATAATAATAACCATTTCACACAAAAACAATAGGGTTCAACCACAATTACCCTGTTGGCATACATAAATACACACAGAAGGTATGTGAGGTCACTTTTAATTTTAATTATAAAAACTGTTCGCAAAGTTCCATAGAGTCAAGAACATTAGATTATGAAAATATGTTTAAATAGGAAGCTAACATTACAAAAAAATTCATTACAGATCAATGTTTTTTATTAAAAAAACATCACCTAAGAAACTATTTTTACGAGATAACTCATAAACATAAACAAACTCATAAACAAAATGTCTCCGTAATGCTGGTGGGTAAACCGTCAAAGTGACCCCATATACCATGAAAAACAACACACATATATACACACACACACACACACACACACACACACACACACACACACTCACGTATGTATGTATGTATGTATGTATGTATGTATGTATGTATGTATGTATGTATGTATGTATGTATGTATGTATGTATGTATGTGACCTTTTTTCCTTTATTTAACTAGGGAAGTTGACAAGAATAAATTAAAACTGAAACTTAAAGCAATGTTTTGTGTTAGCGTTTACACATGCCAATGTTAGAAGAATGAATGTTAGAAGAATGTTCCGTGGTAGCTTTTACACATGCCAATGTTAGAAGAATGAATGTTAGAAAAATGTTCCGTGGTAGCTTTTACACATGCCAATGTTAGAAGAATGGATGTTAGAAGAATGTTTCGTTGTAGCTTTTACACATGCCAATGTTAGAAGAATGGATGTTAGAAGAATGTTCCATGGTAGCTTTTACACATGCCAATGTTAGAAGAGCAAACAAATAAACTATATATTCCAGAACAAAAAATTGTGTTGGTTTTTGAGTGTTTTTATCCCAGTTTAAGCTTAAACCTAGGAAGACAATAGGAATGTAAGCTAATGTTTACCCATGTTAAATAATAATGTAAAATGGTATATTATTTAGGATTTCTAAATAACATATAACAAATCTTTATCTTATCTGGTTTAATGTTTCAGGAAACTAATAGTAATGTTTGGATTGCGCTGCTATTGGTGAAAGAAGTTAGGTCTTGCCTGCACACTGAATTGCTTATGTAGAGTCAGGTGGAAAAATAAATCGATATTCACCTCCTTAAATCTGATATACAGTGTTTAGTCACAGACACACACCCAAACACACTTATATCACACCCACATGTGTGTCATGTATGGTATAAAAGAACAGTCTCTCCTCATGCTAAGATGTATCCATTGGTTCAGACTTCAGAATCGACCATGAAGTGTCTTGTTATTGTGTTGGTTTGTGCAGTGTTTGCTGAGGGAATCAGGTCAGTACTAATACCAATATCACATAACCTTTTAATTGAAATGAAATATTTTCTCACTTTCTTTTTCACACCATTCTCTGGCTTTTTTTCACCCAAAATCTTTCTTGTTCTCTACAGAAGGACCACACTCACTTTATCTCTCACGGTCATTGTTCCTTCTATCTTTGTGTTTACCACTGTTGCCTGCATAGACGTCTGAGTCTATCTGTGTGCTTTTACTTAGGATCCCTCTGGTGAAGCATAAGTCGATCCGCCAGAAAATGCTGGAGAATGGAGTACACCTACCCTACCATGACCCCGCTCTTAAATACTTTCCTAAAAAACATGCTGGATCCACCAACATACACATCAACAACTACGCCGACGTATGTGCATGTTTTAGAATACCAGCCAACGTCCTGTCTAGATAGTTGGTCAATCCCTTGTACTTCATGTTTATATTTTCATATTTTAGATTTGAATTATATACTAGGCTGTATTACAATTTTAATATTTTATATTAGGTAAATTTAGAGAACAATTACAAGATAACATCTATCTTTTTTATTTATTTGACCCACTCTAGATATATTATATTCTTTTTCTAAAAGTATTACAAGCTGCTATGTCCTTTATCAACTGTATTTTCCATGTTGTGGTTTTCCAGAACATCTACTATGGACCAATCACCATTGGTACTCCCCCCCAGTCCCTCCAGGTGGTGTTTGATACTGGCTCTGCAAACCTGTGGGTTTACTCCATATACTGCAACACTCAGGCATGCAGTGAGTATAGCTGGTTGCTTCATGACATCTACAGTACCACAAAAAGTCCATTATCACCACCGCACACGTCTTCAGACATTTAACTTGCAGACAGTATATTCACCCTAAGTGACTTGTGTCCTCCTGCAGAAACGCACAAGAAATTTAACCCTCAGAAGTCATCCACATACCGAGCCAACGGGCAAACCTTTGAAGTGTCCTACGGATCAGGCATCATTGATGGAATCTTTGCATATGACAAAGTCCATGTGAGTCCCATCTTCACAACTGCACAAATATTAAACTACACTCTTAAAAATAAAGGTTCTTCAAAGTTTCTGTGTTGGGGTATATGGTTCCTTGAAGAACCTTTAACATCTAAAGAACCTTTCCATTGTACAAAAGGTTCTTTGTAGCGCCAAAAGGTACTTTAGATTATAAAAGGGTTCTTCACCATCAATCTCATGTGATCTTACATTTTTGGAGTAAATTTGTTTCCCATACATTGATTTATTTGTGGTGGCGTGCCACAATCTCTGCACTGACCGCTATGAATAGATTTATGCTTCCTATATTAATTAGACTGCAAAATATATTTAAACTTATAGTAGTAACATAAAAGGCAACATGTTTAGTATTGGGCAGTTATGCATTATTTTCACATTTCTTAATGGCACTAAGAAAAAATAGGTTCTTCAAGGA
>JACXGM010035348.1:0-11707 GCA_016801145.1 Umbra pygmaea | reverse complement strand
CACACACACACACACACACACACACACACACACACACACACACACCACTTCATTAGTTACACCAGTTCAACTGCTCGATAACACAAATATCTAAACATCCAATCAGGTGGCAACCAGACATGCCACAATTTAGTGTAATAGATTACTTTTCTGGGTTGGGCTGAGTTCACAACTCATGGGAAGTTTCTTAGTAAGACCCTAATGACCAGGTAAAATAAGTTCTGTAATTTTAGCATGTTTCCCATTTTTCCAATTGAAGGTAAAAAACTGTAAACCTTTACAGTTGATTTCCCATCAAATTACAACTTTTTTACATTGTAGTCATGTTTTAGTTTTTCATAGATCACTGGTAAGTTCTGAACTTCTTTTACCTGGTCAATAGGGTCTTACTTAGGAACTTCCCAAAAGTTGTGAACTCAGCCCAACCCAGAAAAATTATCTATTACACAAACTTGTGGTATCCCTGGTGGCAACAAATTTAGGCATGTTGACATGGTTAGAGTATTTCAGAAAATTTTCAGAAAGTATTGATCTACTGGAATATTCTGCATAACCATTTCTAGGGTTTACTGAGAATGATCCGAAAGAGAAAATATTCAGTGAGCAGCATTTCTCTGGGAAAGAATGCCTTGTTGATGGCAGAGGTCAGAGGAGAATGTCCAGACTGGTTTGAGCTAATAGAAAGGGAACAGTAACTCAAATAACCATCCTGGCTTGTATCAACGGTTCTGGCTGGTGGTGGTGGTGTAATGGTGTGTAATTGTCTTGGCACACTTTGGGCCCCATAGTGTCAATTGAGCATCGTTTGAATGCCACAGTCTATCTGAGTATTGTTGCTGACCATGTCCATCCCTTTATGACCACAGTGTCCCCATCTTCTAGTGGCTACTTCCAGCAGGATAAAGTGCCATGTCACAAAGCTCACATCATCTCAAACTAGTTTCTTGAACATAACAATGAGTTCAGTGTACTCAAATTGCCTCCACAGTCATCAGACGTCAATCCAATCGATCACCTTTGGGATGAGGTGGTTCGGGAGATTTTCATCATGGACGTACAGCTGACAAATCTGTAAGTGTGTGATGCAAGTATGTTGATAGGGGCCAAAATCTCTGAGGAATGTTTCCAGCACCTTGTTGAATCTATGCCAATAAGTATCAAGGCATTTCTGAATGCAAAAGGGGGCCCAACACGGTACTAGCAAGGTGTACCTAATGAAGTTGCCAGTGAATGTATATTGCAGTCACATTAGAGCTTTCTTGACTTTCAAAGACACCACTTAGTACGACTTCATGTAGACATACAACAACAGCAGACTCCAAAAACAAAGCCTAGAATCAAGACTAGACAGCTGTCTTATGCATGCAGAAAATGGAGGATTACACCTGACCAACTAGCAACACCTGTCAAGCCAATAGTTACAATGATATGGTGCGCTGAAATAGAGGGACTATAAAACTGTTATCATTTCTAAATGGTGAAAGTAATGTGTAAACAAATAACCTCAAATAAAAGCTGAGATTCCATACTATAGTCATTGTAACTGCATAGTCATTGTTTGTTTTAAAATCAAGATTCGTGGAGTACAGCATCAAAATAACTAACATCCAACAGTTACAAAGGACATTAGAAATCGTATCAAAAATGTATCTATTTCTTAAGTTCTGCATTAAATGGAAAACTAGTTTGGGGTTTATGCTAGACTCGAATTTTATAGTACGTATATCAGGCTATCTAAAGTGATTAACATGAATGGGTGCGCCTATGTTGTGCACAAAATATGCACGTTCTCAGGACACTCAGGTTATAAGGTCTATGCTTTCAACTGAAACCGCCAGGGGACGGTGAGATTAATTGAAATGATATGTTGTCCAAGTTTGTGTTGTTTGGTCTACCATATAAGGAAGCTATATATTTGACAACAAAATCAGGAACTGTTGGTAGTAAACGAGACACTTGATGGTGTCAATAACATGCATGTGGTCCGAGATGACAGTGCAGTCAGCTTGAACCAACTCCCGTGAACATCTATAGGGAGTGGAGCTGTAGTATTACTTTGACAGCATTATCAACACAACTGTCTACTATCACGGACATTAATTAACCTGAATTAAACAAATTGTGATTATTTGAAAGAATAGTGTCACATTTAGTTTTAGCTATATTCTTGCTGTAAACGTTAAATTAAACAATATAGTTTAGCTACAATACATCGAACAAAAGCCAAATAAACCTGAACAGAGTGAATGTGAGAGGTTGAAATGTGATCTCAACCGCTTGAATGGAACACTGTTCATGTTCCCGGAGCGCACAGACGCGCTACTCACTTGTGATTAGCAAACTCGTCCTGTAGAATGGTCACATAAGTAGCCGGGACAAGTCCGGACTCCATCGAACCGGTAAGTTTCTTGGCAAGCACATAATCCCCCCTTTTTTCTATTACCGACAGCTTGTCACCTTCCTTGATAGATAGCTCGTGCTCGCTCCTGGCTTTGAAATCGAAAAGAGCCGCATAGAGCTGCGTGGGGTTCTTCTTGGGAGAAGGAACACGGATATCACCTGAAATAGTAGGGATTTCGGCTTGTCGGCTGGTATTGGGGTAACGGAATGCAGGCCAAATGCAGTTCCATAACGGACTACAACATGGCATGCAACTACGACAACAACCCTCCATCCCAAGCCAGTCGCAACGTCGAGGTATCAAAGTTTTTTCTTTTACGAAATCGAGACAAACATTAAGCGAAAACGAAAAAAATTAAACCTACATAGGGAAGACAGAGGCCTAGTTTCGAGACGACTTCGAGCTCCACTTTCCTGCAAAGCAAACATTACTAGCAATAGGGGCAGATAGTCCGGAGAAACCGGTTTTGTGTTCAGATGGAGCAGGGATACAATACAGATGGCCATGGGAATGCGGAAACGAAATTGTCCTTGTCGGGAGAGAATACGATATTCATGGCCAGTTGTGGCCACATGGATCCACGGTCACTTGCCAAGTACGGCTTAAAAAGACGAAACAGCCTACCTATGCCTGTCCTTCGAACAAAATACCGCATCTCTGGAATATGGTAAAAATCCCCGCACTCACTGCAAGTGGCAATAGCAACCACGACATGCGTAGTCCCGGTGTTTTGGAACACTCGATACTGTCCCGCGGTGCCTGCGTCTGTGAACCTGTTCGCATGCTGCCCGTGCTGAGCGGTTAAATTAAAAACACCCTACAGGGTATTTGTTAGTCTACTACGCCCTTGATTCTGGTGCAATACACCTATCTACTGTGTGTTTAAGCAACATAGTGTTTTTCACTTACCCATCAATCATGCATTATTCCCTTGAACAAACTGATAGACTGATCATTTTTTACTCAAAAAAAGCTGCTAGTTGGATACACAATTATCATATTCCTCAGTAATTCAGAAGCAGGCCTGTCTATACATATGATATTGGCATAGGTATGTCTACAAAATAAAGACCTACTAAAAGTACCATTGGCAGGAACTCTAGTTCAAATTAAATATAAAGGAGCAAAGCCTAGGTAGAAATTTAAGGGAAAACCTGTATTAGTCTATTGAAAACTTACACAATTACAAACATTTCTACTTCAAAGACACCATAATGGCTTTCCAATAGGTACTACATTTTCCTGAGTGTTCCTTTGAAAATTGATGTCCATCATTGATTATCAACCAAAATGACTGAACTTTAGTAATTTAGACATGCACAATGGACACGTTGCCCCAAAGTTGCTTGAATATTGTTCCCTTTTAGATTTTATCGATTTTAGAGATGCATTCTGTGACGTTTTTAACCCTCCCATTGTGTATTGCACGTGTACTGTGTTGTTTTATGTGCATAATCAAGATGTAGAATAACAGCAGTAAGTTGTGAAATTGCTAGTTTAAAACAAGTGGTTTCGATGACATAGAGGTTGTATAGGTCATACATGACATAGTATACCATTTAAGGGACCCATGTTGGTTTGACAATGCCACTTTTACAACTAGTGGCCAAACAGTCCTGGAATGCATCTTTAGGAGAACAAAATGTGAAGACTGCTAAGAATAAACTTTCACTTTTGAAGGTATACAAGGATATAAATTAGATGCATCTCCACACCTTTTAAAATCAGCCCTGTTCATGTTCAGTCACTGACAAATGACAAACACCTGGGTTTCTGTTTGATATATAGCACACTGTTTTATTAGTATATTTAGCTTCGTCACGTACAGCTTGGGAGAAAAAAAATCACATTTTAAGTTTGAAAACATTTTACCTTAGCCGTGACATCACACTGAAGAAAGCTTCATTTTAAATCATTGGTTTTTCATTAATCAAAGTGATATGTTCTGTAAAAGAAACACCCATGCTGCTTTGCATTAAAACAGACTTTTTTTTCATCTTCTTTTTCAATCTTTAAGTTGCTTCACATATATTATCAACACTTTTCTAAAGAATTAAAATATTTAGCCACATGTACTGAAAAAAAGGTATTGTATCCACTGTTATATATAACACAATAAATATAAAAAAGAATAATTATTTTTGATATAATTTATATGGTATCAAAGAGGGAAATGGGCCTTCAGTAAGATTAGTTAAAAAAGTGATGTCCTTTTCCTGAGGTTTTTGTCTGCAGTTTTTTCTCACTAAATATATTAATAGTCTAGAAAACCCTGTAAAGGGCATGTCAATGGCTTATCATTCACTGAGGAACAAATTGTCATATTGGTAAAGTGATCACACCAGAGCTTCTATTCTCAGTGACCCAATGGGTGGTCTCTAACAGGTCAGCATTACTTAGGCCAAGCTCTTCCAACAACCAGTTTCTAAATATGTTTACATGTGACAATAACCTTATTTAGACACGGCCCCATTTCCCATCAATGTACGATCAGATTAACTTAAAGCAGGATCAGGGGACAGGAATGACTCAATGAAACAAAACAACAAAAAATAATTGCAAAAAATCTGTACATGTAAACATCACACATCCACTGTCCAAAATCAGGAGGGAAATCTAGGTTCACATTGGAATTAGGTACAAACCCAAACTGAGAAAAAGACAATCAGCTTCTGGTACAGTAGATACAGAGGAAAAACCTAAACACAAGTGGGGAATCGAAGCACCACTAACGATCAAATAAAACCGGCTATGCTTGAGAAACAAAAATGGATTTGACTAGCTGTACACTGCCCTGATAGAAAAATAAAACGTTGGGTTATATTTGATCCTTTCTTGTTTTTTTGTTTGTCAAGCTATACATCTGACCGAATATTTTTATTGTAAAATGTGTCTGTTCATTTGTGTCACCCTGACCAGCACCACACCTCACCTGGCAAACAGGGACAACCATTTAGGGGGTAGCGACATTTGTAAAGGGAACAAAGATGGTCCAATGATAGCTGGAGTGTAAACCAAAATTATATGGGGTAATGAATCACACCTTTACAGCAAAATACCCCTGCTCTTCACTCAACACTGAAGTGCTGTCCCACTGCATAGCTTTCCCAGGGGTAAAGATACTGTACATACTGCAGTATAGGAGTTTGATGAAGGGAAAGGCTAAGGACACACACTTGGTCTGTGTGCTTGGTTGGCACATTTTCTGTCATGTCAAGTGTTGGTGGCCCTAAGCAGGATAACAATAGCGGCTCTAATCAACACTGTGTCAACAATGTTAATGTTTAAAGGGAGCAATCGCTCAAGCTTTGGCAGGGTGTGGGTTGTGTTGAACACAGCAGTCAGGTCAGGAAATATGGTGCTAGTCAGGTGTCTTTGTTAAATGTGTTAATATCCTTGTGTGGAATGTACAGTATAGGCATACAGAGTAACTTCACTTGAGATGTTGGAATTGTACAAAATATTATTTGAAAAGACCACTTACTTGCACTACAAAAAATATATATAAAATAATAACAATAATAAAAATAGAAATCAGATAAAAATGTGTATCGACAGTACAGTGTGCCACTGTGTGCTCCACCGTTCTTGAGGTGACAGAAGGTCGAGTAAGAATGCTCCAATTATGGATAAAGTACTCTCTGTCTTCAAGATTCACTGTATACAATAGCTGCACACAGAAAAGGAATGAAATCAAACAGTGAGCAAGTTACAACTTTCAAAGATTGTCTTTTGCCTATTTTTACAGTATGTTTTCTTAACGTGTATGTCTGTGACCAACTCCAAAGCCCGCAGGTGTAAACGGATCATCTCATCTAACCACCTTGTTCCTTACACATTTATATGCTCGATGTCTATATTACAAATGCATAACTCTCACCATCCTCCTACACAAAACCGTATAGTGGATATTTGTGATACAAGCAAATGAGCATGGCTGGACAGGTCCTTTGTAGAGGTGGGATCTATCGATGTGTTGATCTGGTGTAAAAGGAAGTACACAGTACAACACTGGATATAGTATCTGTCTTTAAGGTCATTAACACTAACAGCACGGTACAATGTCTACCTGTCCTTTGAAACCTTGAACCTGAAAAGGCAAACAGCCAGTTTTATGGCTGACACGAATGAGTCAACACGTCTTATCTAAGATAATATGTGGATAACACCCTACAAACAAAAGAAATATCATCCAGTAATTTGTTTACTACGTTACTGTATGGCTGTAGTTTTATGTGCGGAGATAATTGCAGACTAAGACCCCAGGGCACCAGCAGAGCAAGGATCCACAGAAATGAGGGCGGCACTAATTAAAGAACTCCCGAAAGCATCACAGCCATGAGATGAGAACACAGTGAGGGCTTTCCTCTTGACTGGTCATTTTGCATATTTCTCTTCTGTTTGTGCCCATCTGTCCCACCCACTAAGCACATCTAACTAGGAGATCGCTCTGAGACAAATGGGAGTACTTTTCCTACTTTCTATCCAGCCATAGTATTTCCGTCCATTAAATATGTTCGTTTTGGAGATGACCTCTGAAATGACAGGTGTACAGGCCTTACAGAAGGAATTGTGTGGTTTAGTGTGTCCCCAGTGAGAGCTGTGCTTCATTCAATCTCACAGGCCTTGGAACTGGCGCACCTAAATTAATGGCTTTCAATAACACTAAAGTAATCCCGGAATGCAGCGCTTGAATGTGGTGCCTTGGACGACCGGCGCCACCGGCTCAGGTATCCTCCTTTAATTAACACTATGCTGTCAATGGCCAGAGATGTGGTGATTATCAACTGCATTGCAATACTCGTCCTCTTACCTTCAGGGCACACCTCCCAGTGCAAGATGGAGCGCTGAACAAGTCTTGGTCACAGATGTGCTGCTTCAGTGTGCAAAAGGGAGCAAATTACAGTGGGACAGCAGGCCTGCCTCTTGAAGAAACATTAGCATTCTTTACTCTCTCACACTATTTTTAAACGGTACTAATTTTCCAAACTTTGATCGCACATTGTACAGTTAGATGGCCCCGGAGCACCTTTTGTGGCAACACGAGGAGAACTTAGATGCCTTCATAGGTTCCAACTCATTCAGAAAACAAAATAGTAAGGGAAGTCAGTAAAAACAACACAGCCCTATGACAGAACAAAGAGATCAACCAGAGTGCCTACTGGCTTTGAGAAACAACTGGGGTGGCATTGGAAACGTTTCATTTTAGTCTCTGTCATCCGTTTCATGTGGTTTTTGCTTTGTTTTTGTTTGTGTTTTTGTGTTGAGGTGCTCTGGTTGTGCAGGAGGCTGGCGTCCCGACTTGAGGTTACAGGTCTGTGGCAAAAGTCTGGTCCATATAGCAGCAGCGTGGATTAATGGCCTTTTTAAAAAGTCTAAAGACAATGACATAAAGAATTCCTCAGTTAACCAAGGTCCAGAACCAAGCTGGACTGAGCTCAGTTCAGAGACAAGGGAGGTATAGGTTCAGAAGGAGAGAAATTGTGGATAGCGAAATGCAGAACCAAACCACAAAAAAGACAGGTTATCATCAATTAATAACTGTGGCCACCAGGAGGGGACAAACCAAAAGCAGGAATTGATAAGGGGACCAATGAGCCACCATGGGTGGAAAACATAAAAGCTTAAAAAAACAGCTATTTTTAGAGATGTTTAGTCTCTCACAGAAAATACTTGTCCCCAGCCCTGTACTAATGCTTTTTTGCATTTTTATTATGGTGTTTCTTGAATCAAATATGGACTCAATATTTACAGTACACAAATAACGGGACAAACAATACTTTTTTTTGATTAACTTTGAAGGATAGTTACAATATTTCCTGTGAAATCTTGAAATGGTTAAGACTGCTTTGTCTTTTCAAACACTGAACACGTTGGTAGTTACTAATGAGTGTTGTTTGATGTCACCACCCAGTATGAATGAAGTATTGGAACGGTTGCCTGGTAGATCTGAGGTATTTCCTTGTGGTAAAGATGGTGTCTCCATAATGCATAAGTTAAGTGTTGCTCCCAGGCGGGCACATGGGTGGGGAGGTGAGGGGAAAGTGCTTCAGGACACAGCGTATTTACAGCCAATGCCACCAGTTACCTCCGTTTCACTTGTCATTCCAGTGTTTTTCCGTAGACTCTGTTCACCAGAAAAGTGGTTCAAAGTGTCTACATATATAGTTAGTGCTATCATTTAGATAAGTCAAACCTCTCCTTCAGTAGCTTGGAATGGAGCAAAAGAAACCTAAATATCTGACAGGTTTAAAAAAATTCAAATCTAAAGTTTTTTCGTCAACCATTTTCTTTTTTTGTTGTACTAATCATTCATGTTTTCATCGGATCTATGGTCAGTGTAATGCAGCACACAGAGGTTCATGGCTAACAATAGAGATCCAGTTCTCTTCCTGGTACAAGGGACCCTCTTCTCCCCTGTGGTGGTCATGGCAGCATGGTTGTGCTCAGTAGTCCAGTGCTGCATCTCCTCCCAGCCTTACCGGGTACCGTCTGCTCCACACAGCATGGGCTTTCAAAGAGGGAGAAGCTCTGACCGTCTCACAGACAGCACTCTGCCTCTCCACACACTGATGTCAGAACAATGGGCTGTTGTGTTAGTGGAGGAATGGTGGCTGGAGGAGGACGAGCCAGAGCTCGATGGAAGTGATGCGTGGGTGAGCGGTTGGTAGGTAGGTTAAGGGGTCATGTGGGAGACTGAGAGAAAGAGAGGTGGGAGGAGTGACCAGAGGTGGGAGGAGCATCCAGAAGTGGGAGGAGTCTCCAGCTCAGTTCTGCTGCAGGATTAGGTTCTCCAGTTCGTCGGCCGAGCGGAGCAGGAAGGCGGCCGACTCACGGTAGCCGGCAATCAGCTGCCGCACGGCTGTGATCTCTGTGGGACTGAGCTGTGCCGAGGCCCCGCCGCCTCCACCCCCGCCGCTACGCCCGTGACTGTTGGAGCTGGATAATGAAGAGTTGGACGCCAAGGACTTCATGCTGAGGTCAGTAGGGCCTGGAGGAACACAACACACTCCAATGAAGACATGTACGTAAGACGACAACACAGTCAGATGAAGACATGTACGTAAAGCGTAACTCTTGCCAAAATGCAACCTAATGTCTTTTTTTATATACCCGAGTCAAACTTTGGTTTGAAAGCATAATTAGGACGGATGCGCTACTTTGAAGATTTTCCTTATTTTTGGTTTCGGTCAAATTGCCTTTCGAACAGGAGGGATAGGGGCACTACAATGACGGCATCAAAATTGCTATTTTTTACATTAAGATGGCTCGATACAACATGAAACTTTGCTCGAAGTATCACCAGGGCCTGTACACATGAACTCGAGCATTGAGAACATTGTTTGTGTACACAGAGTACCTTAAAAAGAAAGGTTTTGTACAACATTACATTTTGCCAGTCAAAAAGTGCCGATCTTCGACTGCGAATGAACGGACTCCATAGGAGGAAATGTCATGAAGTTGTAATTCCAATGAAAAACATGATAACTTAGCCGCTTAGCTCATGGTAATATCTTTTCAAATAATAACAAAGGGTTTCATTTAATATATCAGTCTAAATAATCAAATCTTAGCTGTAAACTCTTGTATGAATCTTTGTTAACACTAGCTACAACTACTCACGCGAGACTTCACGTGACCTTTCCAATTTTTTATTTTAGTATTATTTCATATGATGCTCCTTTTACTACATGGTCAATATTGTTTTTCACCAATGACAAAACAACTAATTATCCGTGCATTTATATGGAACTAAGCTTTAGGAGCGTTCCATGTTTACTCTCCTCCCTGTTACGTTGCATTTGAAGATTGACACTATTTGACTGGCAAAATGGCATACAGCAGTGAGTTGTACAAAACCTTTCTTTTTAGTGTACTCTGTGTACACAAACAATGTTCTAATGTGTACTCTGTGTACACAAACATGTAATAATGCAGATACACCTTTTCAAAGATCAATAAACTTTTATTTAAAAAAAATATTTAACACTGGAACTGGAAAACATTTTAAATATCCACAATAAATGAACAAAACAACCAAAAACAATAAATAAAATTGACTCTCAGTCTCTGTTAACTAAAATGCACTGGAATAAAAAACAAACACAATCAAAAACATGGAAACCACACACAACCAAAACAATAAAGTCTCTTTGGTAGAGAGAGAGAGAGAGAGAGAGAGAGAGAGAGAGACGAGGAAAACAAACAATCATGCAAATGGAAATTAGTGCGTCCATAAAATTATTGAGCTCATTTTTATTTATCATGCAATTAATTGATTTATTGGATATTGCGACAGGCCTAACGACAACACACTCAGATGAAGACATGTACTTAAGATGACAACACACTCAGTTGAAGACGTACTTAGGATATTTCACTGCCAACACGACTTGAAAACTACATATATTCACTTATCAAAAGTAGTAAAGACAATATACAGTGCCTTGCAAAAGTATTCGGCCCCCTTGAAAATTTCGACCTTTTGCCACATTTCAGGCTGCAAACAAAGATATAAAACTGTAATTTTTTGTGAAGAAGCAACAACAAGTGGCACACAATCCTGAAGTGGAACGAAATTTATTGGATATTTCAAACTTTTTTAACAAATAAAAAACTGACAAATTGGGTGAGCATTGTGCAAGCGATAATATTGAAATGGAAGTATCAGACCACAGCAAATCTACCAAGACCCGGCCGTCCCTTTAAACTTTCAGCTCATACAAGGAGAAGACTGATCAGAGATGCAGCCAAGAGGCCCATGATCACTCTGGATGAACTGCAGCGATCTACAGCTGAGGTGGGCGAGTCTGTCCATAGGACAACAATCAGTCGTATACTGCACAAATTTGGCCTTTATGGAAGAGTGGCAAGAAGAAACCATTTCTGAAAGATATCCATAAAATGTGTCGTTTAAAGTTTGCCACAAGCCACCTGGGAGACAAACCAAACATGTGGAAGAAGGTGCTCTGGTCAGATTTAACCACGTTATGTTTGGCGTAAAAGCAACACAGCTCATCACCCTGAACACACCATCCCCACTGTCAAACATTGTGGTGGCAGCATCATAGTTTGGTCCTGCTTTTCTTCAGCAGGGACAGGGAAGGTGGCTAAAATTGATGGGAAGATGGATGGAGCCAAATACAGGACCATTCTGGAAGAAAACCTGATGGAGTCTGCAAAAGACCTGAGACTGGGACGGAGATTTGTCTTCCAACAAGACAATGATCCAAAACATAAAGCAAAATATACAATGGAATGGTTCACAAATAAACATATCCAGGTGTTAGAATGGCCAAGTCAAAG
>JACXGM010035347.1:0-11707 GCA_016801145.1 Umbra pygmaea | reverse complement strand
TTTCACTAACTGTGTTATTTTTAATTTTAGTGTGTTAACAATTGTAAAAAAACAGTAATACTGTTTTAAGGAAATAAACTTAAAATATTAAGGAATCTGATCAAATGGAAATAACTGCATCTAATTGTTTTCCAGCTGCCTGTAGTGAGATGAGTATGTCTGTGGGGTGCCTGAAATAAAAGTACATGTAGATTCATTTTACAACACCTACAATGATCCATCGTACATAAACACATTTAAGCTACTATTACTATGCATTTATATGGCGACTTTTATTTTGAAGGACATTTTACACCTTCACTTTGTTCAGTGAAGCTCCGGTGGGAGGGTCTGGTAGTGAGGGAGGTAACAAGTGATGTTTATGTTGTCATGTGATAAGTAACCTCCCCTCAAGCTATTCTTCATTTAGGTATTTGACAAGTTCAGGCAAAGAGTAAAGGGCCTATACTACGAGGCAAGTTCAACATGCCCTGGATTTCTTTTCATTTCCTGGCTTCACTGAACCTAACAATTGCGATGTAGATAAGAGATGTCACGACGGTGGTTATCTATTCGTTAAATCAACCCAGGATTACCCAATGTAGTGACGAGCGCGTTCACATAAAAGGGGCGGTCTCTGCACCATTCGGACCAATCGCAAGTCTATGACAGCCGCATATTTCGCTCAACTTCAACTGTAGTAGATGATAATTTTAGAGAAATATGAAGAGCATAAAAATATAATCGTGACATAAAGCAAGAAGGAAAGCAAGAAAAAAATGCCACCCGTGTATTTATAAATGGCTTAGGTTCATCGATATCACTGACTATAATGACAATTTTGTATTCCATTAAACCAATGTGTTGCTTAATGCTGATCGTGTATTACAATTTTATTTATCGTATTCTTTCACTTACAACCCTGAGAGTGTTAAACGTTCATGGGAGAAAATAAAAAATGTACAGGGTGTGTAAATTACTCAATGTCAAAATACTTAGTTGTTCAACAAGTTCTGTATGAGTAAATAGGCCAGTAAATGTATGTAGCTACAGTCTCTACAGTGAAAGGAGATAGCCTACATTAATGTTGGTCCGTATCAAACAGACCATACATTAAAATACCTGTCACAAACAAATGCAAGACTATGCATAAAGTCTGTGGAACTGTAAGCGCACAACTTCGATGTATCGCACTGCACTGTCACATACGGCTCAAGAAGCTGACAAAGACACGTCACTCACCTCTGCTGAGAATCAATATATTCTAAAAAGCCAATGGCGACTCCCAGAATGGTGACCATTCCATTTTTCAATCGAGATTTGATTGGTCAGTAGGCGGTGCTTTTGTTCGGGTTAATCGGTTATCTCGACCAGAACTGGTCGGCCCAATACGCTTACTACGCACGTTGCCTAGGGCCCCGCAAATTACGCAAGGCCCGCCTCCCTTGTGTCAAAGCGGGTTTCTTTCAACTTTGAGAGCATGAAGCTTGAGTTATCCATCTGGTTACGACAAAAGGGGGAAAAACACAATGAGAGTGAATAACGGGAACAGCAATGATGTAGACTTGTCTCCTCTCCAAGTTTAATGTCAGCAAATAACATTAACGTTATATTGATATGCCAGCTTGCAGTGCATGTCGTTCTAATCAGTCTGTCTTGCAAACGTAGCTGGGCAGCAGAGGTGTAAAGTAACAAAGTAGTAATATTTAATTAATGTCTTAAAGTATTTTGCATGGGTACATCACTACATATTGAACAAAAATGACACTTTTACTTCATTACATTTTTCCCAACACCTTCGTTACTCGATGACGTTATTTGTCTACAAAGAGACGTGTGCTGAGCCCTGGTGCATTTGCTTGTGTCAATTCTGCCTACAACATTTGATAAGATATTCAGCATATATTATACAGCAGTATTATTATTGCCCGTTATTATGGGTTGTAGCTACTCTATGTCAGGGCCTTGCACGGACCTTTTGAGGGGCACATGTCGAAAATGAAAAAGGGCACACCGTCCTTTATAAAGATATATATAACTAGAAAATATAGAAAATAACTGTCAAAATAGTACTGGAACTGCATAAAGTTGGAAATTGATCTAAGAAGTGGAAGATTCAGCGATGTATTGATGCCAAGGCAAGTTCAGGTAGACCAAGAAAGATATCAGCCAAAACTGCCAGAAGAATTTTTTGGGATACAAAGTAAAACCCACAGGTAACCCCGAGAGACATACATGCTCTGGAAAAAGACAGTGTGGTTGTTTCAAGGAGCACAATAGGACAATACTTGAACAAAATTTAGCTGCATGGTTGAGTTGCCAGAACCAAACATTTTCTGTGCCAGTGCCACAAAAAAGCCAGGTTACAATATGTCCGGCAACACCTTGACACACCTCACAGCTTCTGGCACACTGTAATTTGGAGAGATGAGACCAAAATAGAGCTTTATGGTCACAACCATAAGCATTATGTTTTGAAAGGGGTCAACAAGGCCTATAGTGGAATGAATACCATCCCGGCTGGGAAGTGTGGTGTCGGCTCAATGATGTTTTGGGGGTGTGAGCTCTAAAGGCACGGGGAACCTTGTGAAAATTGATGGCAAGATGAATGCAGCATGTTATCAGACAATACTGGCAGACAATTTCCATTCTTCTGCACAAAAGCTGTGCTTATGACGCTCTTGTACCTTCCAGCACAACAATATCCCTAAGCACAAGGCCATTGGTTACAGCAGAAACAGGTGCAGGTTCTGGAGTAGCCATCACAGTCTCCTGACCTTAATATAATCAAGCCAATCTAGGGAGATATAAAACTTGCAGTTCATGCAAGACGACCAAAAGACCTGGAGGCATTTTGCCAAGACGATTGGGCAGCTACACCACCTGCATGGACAACTATCACAAATGACTGCACACTGTCATTGCTGTTAAAGGGGGCAATGAGAAGTGAGGGTATGCAGACTTTTGAACAGGAGTTTTTTCATTAATTTCTTTTTTGCCATGTTTTTTCTTATGATTGTGCCATTTTGTTATGACCTACAGTTGAATGACTCCCATGAGAAAAATAAATACATTGTTTTGCCTGCTCACGTGTTTTCTTTCTAAAAATGGTACAACTATTACCAATTCTCCAGGGGGTATGCAAACCTTTGAGCACAAATGTAGGTGATCTGTTGCTGGGCCTCAAATTTTCCCAGTTATGCAGGATCTCCCTCATGACATTTATGTACTTGATGTACAGTGGGGCAAAAAAGTTTTTAGTCAGCCACCAAATGTGCAAGTTCTCCCACTTAAAAAGATGAGAGAGGCCTGTAATTTTCATCATAGGTACACTTCAACTATGAGAGAAAAATGAGAATTTTTTTTATAAAACAGATTTTTAATAATTTTATTGGTAGATAATGGTGGAAAATAAGTATTTGGTCAATAACTAATCTCAATACTTTGTTATATACCCTTTGTTGGCAATGACAGAGGTCAAACATTTTCTGTAAGTCTTCACAAGGTTTTCACACACTGTTGCTGTAGTCTACAACCCACACAAGTGGTTCAGGTAGTGCAGCTCATCCAGGATGGCACATCAATGTGAGCTACGGCAAGAAGGTTTGCTGTGTCTGTCAGCGTAGTGTCCAGGGCATGGATGCACTACAAGGAGACAGGCCAGTACATCAGGAGACATGGAGGAGGCCGTAGGAGGGCAACAACCCAGCAGCAGGACCGCTACCTCTGCCTTTGTGCAAAGAGGAGCAGGAGGAGCACTGCCAGAGCCCTGCAAAATGACCTCCAGCAGGCCACAAATGTGCATGTGTCCACTCAAATGGTCAGAAACAGACTCCATGAGGGTGGTATGAAGGCCCTACGTCCACAGGTGAGGGTTGTGCTTACAGCCCAACACCGTGCAGGACGTTTGGCATTTGCCAGAGAACACCAAGATTGGCAAATTTACCACTGGTGCCCTGTGCTCTTCACAGATGAAAACAGGTTCACACTAAGCACATGTGACAGTCTGGAGACGCCGTGGAGAACGTTCTGCTACCTGCAACATCCTCCAGCATGACCGGTTTGACGGTGGGTCAGTAATGGTGTGGGGTGGCATTTCTTTGGGGGGCCGCACAGCCCTCCATGTGCTCGCCAGAGGTAGCCTGACTGCCATTAGGTACCGAGATGAGATCCTCAGACCCCTTGTGAGACCATATGCTGGTGCGGTTGGCCCTGGGTTCCTCCTAATGTAAGACAATGCTAGACCTCTTGTGGCTGGAGTGTGTCAGCAGTTCCTGCAAGAGGAGGGCATTGATGCTATGGACTGGCCCACCTGTTCCCCAGACCTGAATCCGATTGAGCACATCTGGGACATCATGTCATGCTCCATCCACCAATGCCACGTCGCACCACAGACTATCCAGGAGTTGGCAGATGCTTTAGTCCAGGTCTGGTAGGACATCCCTTAGGAGACCATCCCCCACCTCATCAGGAGCATGCCCAGGCATTTTAAGGAGGTCATACGGGCACGTTAAGTGTGTTAACGACATTACATCAAAGTTGGATCAGCCTGTAGTGTGGTTGTCCACTTTGATTTTGAGTGTGACTCTATATCCAGACCTCCATGGGTTGATACATTTGATTTCCATTGATAAGTTGTGTGTGCTTTTGTTGTCGGCACATTCAACTATGTAAAGACAATATTATTTCACACGATTACTTCATTCATTCAGATCTAGGATGTGTTATCTTAGTGTTCCCTTTATTTTTTTGAGCAGTGTAATATAAATTTACCACAAAAGAATGGACAGTTGGAAGCTCAGGGGTAGCAGGAGCATTGATGGACTCTGAGCTGACATCTGTGGCTTTATCATTCCAGCATGTAGCTGCTTCTGTGGCCGAAGGTTCAGGAAAGACTTCTGAAAAGTATAAATGATATGACTTGACAATGGTTTAACTCAACGTATGTAGCTGAGTGTGTGTATAGTTTTGAAAATAAATGTCAAAAATGAATGCAGTAGTGGATTGAATGAATTTAATTATGTAGGCTAATTTCAACTATACAGTGGGTATGGAAAGTACAGTGCCTTCGAAAGTATTCGGCCCCCTTGAAATTTTCGACCACATTTCAGGCTTCAAACATAAAGATATGAAACTGTAATTTTTTGGGAAGAATCAACAACAAGTGGGACACAATCATGAAGTGGAACGAAATTCATTGGATATTTCAAACTTTTTCAACAAATAAAAAACTTAAGTTAATACTTTGTAGCACCACCTTTTGCTGCGATTACAGCTGTAAGTTGCTTGGGATATGGCTCTATCAGTTTTACACATCGAGACTGAAATTTTTGCCCATTCCTCCTTGCAAAACAGCTTGAGCTCAGTGAGGTTGGATGGAGAGCGTTTCTGAACAGCAGTTTTCAGTTCTTTCTACAGATTCTCGATTGGATTCAGGTCTGGACTTTGACTTGGCCATTCTAACACCTGGATATGTTGATTTGTGAACCATTCCATTGAATATTTTGCTTTATGTTTTGGATCATTGTCTTGTTGGAAGACAAATCTCTGTCCCAGTCTCAGGTCTTTTGCAGACTTCATCAGGTTTTCTTCCAGCCATCTTCCCTGTCGCTGCTGAAGAAAAGCAGGCCCAAACCATGATGCTGCCACCAACATGTTTGACAATGGGGATGGTGTGTTCAGGGTGATGAGCTGTGTTGCTTTTACGCCAAACATAACGTTTTGCATTATTGCCAAAAAGTTCGATTTTGGATTCATCTGACCAGAGCACCTTCTTCCACATATTACAACACTTCATATGGATATCTTTCAGAAATGGCTTTCTTCTTGCCACTCTTCCATGAAGGCCAGATTTGTGCAGTATACGACTGATTGTTGTCCTATGGACAGACTTGCCCACCTCAGCTGTAGATCTCTGCAGTTCATCCAGAGTAATCATGGGCCTCTTGGCTGCATCTCTGATCAGTCTTCTCCTTGTATGAGCTGAAAGTTTAGAGGGACGGCCGCGTCTTGTTAGATTTGCAGTGGTCTGATACTCCTTCCATTTCCATATTATCGCTTGCACAGTGCTCCTTGGGATGTTTAAAGCTTGGGAAATCTTTCTGTATCCAAATCCAGCTTTACACATCTCCACAACAGTATCTCGGACCTGCCTGGTGTGTTCCTTGTTCTTCATGATGCTCCTTGTGCTTTCAACGGACCTCTAAAACTATCACAGAGCAGGTGCATTTATACGGAGACTTGATTACACACAGATGGATTCTATTAATCATCATTACTCATTTAGGTCAACATTGGATCGTTCAGAGATCCTCACTGAACTTCTGGAGAGAGTTTGCTGCACTGAAAGTAAAGGGGCTGAATAGTTTTGCTCGCCCATTTGTCAGTTTTTTGTTTGTTAAAAAAGTTTGAAATATCTAATAAATTTTGTTCCACTTCATGATTGTGTCCCACTTGTTGCTTCTTCACAAAAAATTACAGTTTTACATCTTTATGTTTGAAGCCTGAAATGTGGCAAAAGGTCGAAATGTTCAAGGGGGCTGAATACTTTCGCAAGGCACTGTATACAGACCCCTTTATGTATGTACTTATAGGGTTGGTAAACGCTTACAAGTCTGACTACCGAACCACTGATTAATCTGACCTCGTGTCACCTTTAGGCAGTTTGTTTATTCTAGCCTACTCATAAGTAATTGGTCTAATCAACTGAACAAAGCCTGACTTAATTATATTACTTAAATGAAAACTTGTTAAATTGGTGCTTTTTTAAATAAATAGTGTGTGTGTGTGTGTGCACGTGTAGGGTGCCCTTATTTTTACTTGAGCCCCTGTCCCCCAAAATGTCTGTGCCTGGCCCTGGTTATTACCCAGTGTGCTTTGTTGAATGGTCTCAATGTTTAATTGTTTTATTTCATGTGAATACTAGTTTACTAGAGGAGTAACTTAGCATTTGAAGTAATGCAGTAATGCAGGAAGTGTGCATTTAGTTTCCATGCTTATTCATACCTGCAAACCTGCACGCATTTTGCGTACCATTTACGCAATTTCAAGTCACAGTACGCTGGTATGAAATACTACTCATAAATACGCAAAAATTGTATTTGCCAGTGGTTTTTTAATTCACTGTTAACGCTATTATTACTAGTGCTGAGCCATTTACAGGATTCAGGTGAAGGAAATAAAAACTCATGCACCTGCTTCTCCCGTGGGTGATTGGTCTCTATCTAGTAATCGTGATACAGCTGCTGGATTCACTCATGGTAGCTCCACCTCGTCCGTTGACAATGACCCACCACTGATGCGTTAGGAAACTGGTAGGGAAATTGACCAAACTGTTTGCCTTATTCATCATTTGAAAAAGGGCTACTCAAGCACATAGCTAACCAACACTGTCATAGTTTGCTAGCTTTTCTGCTGACATCTTAACAAGGTAGCTAGGTAGCTAGCTACAGTAACTAATGTTGATAATGCAGGTAGTTTAGCTACATAGCGCTTGTGCAGCTAACTAACTTCACAGCTTTTAGTCAACTAGCTGTAGAGAGACCTTGCTCATTAAAAAGACACAGACAGCTATAGTTGTTAAATGCATAGTCCTATATAGTGGTTGCACACTTGTGTGATTCATGTGACAGCACGTTATGTACAGCAATGTTTCACGTTAGTGTAGCAAGCCTTAGCTGATAGAAGGAGGTGCTGGTGATGTTGGATGAGGCAGACTTACTATTTGATAAAAATATAAATGCAGGATTGACTATAATGCACACCCAGCCCTTCGGTTTAGATTGCAGACATCACAGGGAAAAAACTACATGAACTGGAGACTGCCACAACATCTATCCCACTAATTGGAAATGTTATAATTGGAGTGCCCTACCCTCTAGTAATATTAATAATAGCAGACCCTAATGGTATGTTTTCATTCTAATTCTATGGTTAAAATTGCCACTGAGTATAGTCAGTTTTAGGATTTCATAGGACTCTCAGACAAGAGATTGCAATGTTTTGGTTGTTGAATTAAAGCAATGGGAAAGGGCCCTAATAGAGTAGTCACTGTATCATTTAGTATACAAGTAATTTATACAAGTCATTTTATAAGTGTGCATATGTTGTTTTTTTGTGGGCTTATTGAGATGTTGGAGTGCCCACTTCCCAAATCTGAAACGCTGTGCCCGCACTGAAGTGGTACTCATAAACATTTCTCAAGCTTGGCAGGTTATTGTGTTTCAAAAACAATGTTAGTGCGTAAATCTACTGAAATGGCTACCATCTTGGTGGAGTGTAATGTTTAAGATGAGAAAGCAAAGATTAAGTCATGATTGTAAAAAAACAGTATCTATCTGTACATTATTGCCAAAGGCAAACCAGTACAGAAGGCATCAAAAAATTGTTGGGGAGGGTCATGCCTCTTTTCCTTATCATTTTGGAGGGTCATAGAAAAATGTATTGCTGGGAAAGGGAGGGTCAGGTCTATTTTGATTAAAGGTCTATTTTGATTAAAAACTCCTCCGGTAGCCCCTTAAATAAATAAAGAACAGTCCATTACTGCATCATCATTTTTGGTGATTTTGAGTTGATCAAAACTGTAAAACTTCCATCTTAATTAGCTCTACAAACTACAGCTAAAAGTGAAAGAAATCAAAGAACTGCCACAGAGCTATTGAAGGTAACATCCGAGAAAACCGACGAACGTCAAACATCAAGCTGACTTCACCGCACTGTCCTGATGGTTTCGGTGGCGCTGTGAACCACAAGGTGAATGAAGCAGAAGCAGTTACTGCTTCGGACATCATATGTTACATGATTTTTCTGTAGCAAAGCAAATTTCGGAGCAGTGGTTCAAATGGAATTGTAGTTAGCGGTTTGAAGCACGTTTCGAAACTTCAGTGTCAAACTGCCATCAATACTGATAACCTCATCATAAATAGCCATCTTTTTTTGTGACTGTGGCCGACTGGCCGGTAGCATGTAGATTCAACCGATGCAGTATAATGCTAACCAACCAATGGGAAGAAGTTGACACCTTAAGACACAGCCCCTTCTCATTTGCATAACGAGGCAGAAATGCATACAGAAATTTAAAAAGGACAGGGAGAAATAAATAACGTTGAAGAAATAAATAGGGGAAAAAAATACAAAGGAAGAATAAAACAGACAAAAATATTATAACATAAATACATACATTTAAAAAATAAGTCATTAATAAATAAAGTTGAAGATTATAATGGACAATAAATAAATAAGGTAATTATTACAAAGGTGAATAAATAAAGAAGCTAATTAAAATAGATATATACATTAATGTCTCATTGTATAATTTATTACTACCTGCATTTATTTATTTAATGTGCAATAATCGTATGCTTATTTATTTTTTGAGCATTTATTTATTTACATATGTATTTGTTATTTTGGCAGACTTGGTCCTCCATACAGCCGTTCATCCACGTTGAATGAATGTTAAAATAAATCCAGGAGTTTAAATCATATCACATGACATCCTCATGGGTCAGCAGCAAGCAACGTCACTTCATCATGTGACAGCAGCAAGCAGGCTCCTGATTGGTTAACGCAGCGCGAACAGACACAAAAGTTCAAATTTTTCAACTCGGGCGTCAAACGGCAATTGGCTTCAAACGCGTGAATACACATTGCGCACCAATTGAAATCACTCTCGCGTAATGCGTATAAATTCATGGCGAGAACCTCTATTCGCCTCATTCGCGCAAACTGGACGCGCGAACGAGGCGGAATCGAGTCCGTCGCGCGGCGCTAAATGTGTCCATCGCGCTGCACGACCTCCAGACGCGCGTAAACGCCTATTTACATTGACTAAACATGGAAATCACTCGCTCCAGACGCGTTCGGTCTGAACGTACGATAACGGTACAGATCCACTTGTCCGATGCGGCAGTCGGGTGTTGTAGCAAGGATACCCTCCATTCGTACGTTGATGGGTCTCCCTCAAATACAGCTGCAGGCTACAGCCACCATCAGTTTCTCCATTGATTCACCGCGAGCCTTCCCCCCGTCTCCTCTGTGCTCTACTTCTATTGGATAGTTGCTTCGCGTTCAACGGATTCATTTGCATAAAACTGGGAATTTTCATATTTTTTGTCGCGCAACATTTTCTCAAATGCAGTGCTGCCTTCCCGGGATGCTATGCGGGCGAGTTGAAGTCGCGTGACGTCACCCATAGGAATAGAGCAAGGTGCGACGCGACAGAAGTGTAGATAGGAAAAGTGGATCCGTACCGTAAGATCACTGCCAATAAGACGTATGCACAACTTGAAGCATTCATATTCGTATTTTTAAACATTTGTGCGTAAATTAACTTAGGCATGCAAAATTAAGTTAATTTAGTTAATAAAATTACATTTGTTTTTATGTGAGTGTGATTAGAAATGATGACTGTAAACCAGTACAACTCTGATTTCTACGACTACGAATGTTTCACTATGAACACAAATTCAAGTTTGTGGGTACGAGTAAAAAACTGTTGAAAATGACGTCACTACCATCACAGGGCAGGTAATCGAACCTCGATTCCATCTAACGCACATGCGTCAAAGGTGAAAGGTGACTAAAAGACCCGAAGTAGCTAGCCTAGGCTCACCATCACAGGTAAAGTATGTAATGCGTTTATTCAACATTTTTATACGATTTTACAATTTTGATAGCACTTTATAATGATGTACATTTCTGGAACTCATAGACGTTATTGCTTTAGCTTGCAGCCAAACAATATTTACTCACTGTTAACTCTAGTGCTAGATGACGTTAGCGTTGATGAAGTGCTCTGTGTAAGTAACATTATAGGCCTACTTAGTGATGTTAGAACTTGACCTGTAAGATATGCAATAACGTTACCTGAAATAAACTTCACTTATATCATATGTTTTGCAATGTCAACCAGAGCAGTATGACAACTGAGCCAGACAAAGTAATTGCTTTAGCTTGCAAAAATTATGATAACGTTATCTTATGCCTATTACTTATGGTATTAGTTTGCCAAACATACTTCATAATTTTGAATTATGTCGGATTAGTTTTTTAGTTTAGTTTAACCGTTATTTTACCAGGCAAGTTGACTGAGAACACTTTCTCCTTTGCCTGGGAGAAGGGAGGGAAAGGGGAATGAATGAGCCAATTGAGATATAGGGATGATTAGGTTGGGGGCCAGATTAGAAATTTGTCCAGGACACCGGGGTTAACACCTCTACTCCTACAAATAGTGCCATGGGATCTTTAGTGACCAGAGAGAGTCAGGACACCCGTTTAACATGTCATCCAAAAGACGGCACCCTACTTAGGGCAGATGTCCTCATCACTGCCCTGGGGCATTGGGAATGATAAGTTAACGGTACCATATATTGCATCTAATATGTATTTTGGAATTTACAGGGACCACTGGCTACTCAGCTTCTGCAGTGTGTAATGAACTACTCCATGGGTAAAAATAACAATGTTTCTTTAATACCGTTCAGGCAAAGGTACAGAGGTAAAATCCAAGGCAGAATAATCAAACAATGTAGGGGTCAGGCCAGAATAACAATATCAGAACACAGGCTAAGGTACATAGGATAATCCAAGGCAGAACAATATATAAACAAGGCAAAGGTCAAACCGGAATATCAATAACGTAATGGAATGCTCAGAATGGAGAAGAATAATACTCACAATACCTCGCAAAGAGGCAATGGAGTGTGTGTGTCTTATATATGAGCTGGGT
>JACXGM010035345.1:0-11807 GCA_016801145.1 Umbra pygmaea | reverse complement strand
AATACAAAGGTCCAGTAATAACTCAATTTGAAAACAAAGGTCCAGTAATAACTCAATTTAAATACAAAGGTCCAGTAATAACTCAATTTGAAAACAAAGGTCCAGTAATAACTCAATTTAAATACAAAGGTCCAGTAATAACTCAATTTGAAAACAAAGGTCCAGTAATAACTCAATTTAAATACAAAGGTCCAGTAATAACTCAATTTGAATACAAAGGTCCAGTAATAACTCAATTTGTAAACAAAGGTCCAGTAATAACTCAATTTAAATACAAAGGTCCAGTAATAACTCAATTTAAATACAAAGGTCCAGTAATAACTCAATTTAAATACAAAGGTCCAGTAATAACTCAATTTGAAAACAAAGGTCCAGTAATAACTCAATTTGAATACAAAGGTCCAGTAATAACTCAATTTGAATACAAAGGTCCAGTAATAACTCAATTTGAAAACAAAGGTCCAGTAATAACTCAATTTGAATACAAATGTCCAGTAATAACTCAATTTGAATACAAAGGTCCAGTAATAACTCAATTTCGAGCAAGTAAAAAACTTATGGTAGAGGTTGCATGGGGAGGAATTAGGGCTGGGCGGTATGACCAAATGTATATCACGGTATTTGTCAAAATTCTACCGGTTTCACGGTATATGACGGTATTTCTTTTTTCATGCATAATCAAGTGTTCGGCATTTTCTACAGTTTGAGAGAGGAATTATTGCAGTAGATTGACTTAGGCGTGGTATGCACGTTTTTACAAACGGTTCAGAGGCGCGCTATATAGAACGTTTTTTACACACAATAACTGCAGTCATTATTTTTGTTCTGTACTGTTGTTTTAGACCAGCTTCTCCTAAAGTGGGATACAAAATTAATTGTATTCTATATATTATATCCTATGGAATGGCACATATTGTATATTCTCTTCATAGAGTTTCTCTCTTAACTCATCAGATCCAAATTTTAAGTATACAGAAGAGAGACCTAGAAAGGATAGATACTTTTTAGAAATTGCCCTTTATAAAACGTTGATATTTTGGAAACTATACCATCTAACTCAAGTCGCAGAGTATGACACTTTTACGAGTAGACAGTAGCTAATAATCACAGACACCTCATACAGAATATACCAGTTGGCCAGATCCTTAGACAACGTAAATGCAGTTACAAATGCTAAAGTGTTTTATTATCCGAAAACCGGGAACAAATACAATATTCCAAATTTTATTAATTGTAGCATGGTGTTCACCCGCCCGTTATATTATTCTTATGATGAAAGAGTTGCTATATGCACAGCAGACTTCCTTTTAACTGTAAAATATACATGTAGCTGTTTTAGAGACAATCATTTAAACTACCGTCACTTCATAGACGCGTGTACATTGAATTATTATAGAGACCATCGGAATTCGACCAGTAACAAACTATCGGTTGTATGCTCTTACTGAAGACAGAAAGCACAACTTCAGTATCCATTTTCCACTAGAAATTCAATTGTTTTAAACTTTAGAGACAAAACTTTCTTTATATGCCTGTTTCTGCTGACAAGGAAGATTAATGTTTACCCTGATTTCGGCTTGTTCTGGGGCGTTCCTCCTGCCGTATTATACAGTACACTCGTGTTCTGTCCGGGGCGTTCCTCCTGTCATATTCTATAGTAGCTACTGTAGATGGCACCCAGATTGACATAAAAGCCCACCCAAATAGTACAGTAGGCTATATGAATCAAACAGCATTCCAGGTTGGAATACAGAGTATTCAGCAGTGTCTGTACGGCGCAGCGTTCCGGACGTTGTCTTTTCAAATACACCGGTATGGCGGTATATAAAAAAATCATATCATGACGAAAATAAATACCGGTATTCGGTGTGAACCGGTATACCGCCCAGCACTAGGAGGAATGACATCTGTCACACACAAGGTCCAGTAATAGCTCAATTTTGAGCAAGTAAAAAACATATGATAGAGGTTGCATGGGGAGGAATGACATCTGTCACACACATCCATCACTGTGGGATACATTTTGGACAGCCTGGACTTAGAGTAATGACCTCTGTTGGTCACCTTGAACTGAATGAGTCCAAGTCGAGCACAAGATGAAGTGGAACTTGTTCTATCGATCACTCCATCCCAGAAATCCTTCGTAAATTCAAGACCCATTTCCTGCGTCCAAGCAGTTGTAGGTGTATTACTAGAGTGTTTATCACAGGACATAATCCAAGTATAGATTTGTGTAATTACTGGTTTCTGTTCAGGTAAAAATTTCAGTTGCTCATTCCAGGGCTGGGTAGGGGGTAATAAAGGGAAGCCAACAAATTCAGAGTAGCCAAAATGTCTCATCTGCAGATAACAAAAGAAATTATATGCGGGCAAAATGTGTTACAGCCAGGTTAGGAAAACTAGAAAAAAATACATTTTCATAAAGATCACTGAACGTTTTAATGCCATTAATGCAGGGAGAGAGGAGGAGCAGGAAAGACCTTCTAGCAGGCACCAAGATATGTCTGGGGAGTACAACCAGAATAGCGGTTTCTATGGTTGGCGGCCCAATAGTGATATAGAAAATTAGGAAGTGCGAGCCCACCACTGAATTTACATAGCTGAAGTAAAAACCTGCTAATTCTTGGTGGCTTTCCAGCCCAAATGAAAGAAGAGACCGCATGGTTAATTGCTTTACAAAAAGACATAGGTAAGAACAAAGGAATAGATTGGAATATATACAATAATTTAGGCAAGCTATTCATTTTAACAGCCTTGATTTTTTCTATGAGAGAGAGAGGGAAATTACCTCACCTCTTAAAATATTTTGAGGCCCTAGGCAATGGCCAAATCTGCCTGAATGCCTGGCTGTGTGTGAATTGCTTTCTCAAAAGGGAGAATTTCACACCTTATTGTGATTTGTTGTAATTTAAAATGAAATGATCCCAAAGACTTCCAAAAAAGGGAAGGCAATGAATAACATCCCTAGGTCAAACAATTAGATTATAGATACATTGATCAAACGTCTATTTTTATCTTTCAGATTTGGCATTTGTAGAAGTATTTACCCCCCTTCCACATTTTGTAGTGTGACAACCCGGATCGAAATAGGGTTGTATTGGGATTTTTACTACATACCGAACACGTTTTTACACTGAACATGATCATTCAGACTGCTTTTTCTACTTTCTCTGGCACATTCTTCTCCAGTTTTCATCTTAAAATCTTGTTTTACAGCTCTTCAGTTTCATCATCCTAATCTGCTATGCTGCGTCATTTTATGGAGGGTACTCTGCAGTGGCTATCGTTCAGATGGTTTTCTCCGGCATCTTCTTTGTTGTCTTCATGATGCAGCTGGACAAGTCTATCCTGGTGGTGAACTGGGACTGGAGTGTAAGTACAGTATATACTGAAGGTTTACACATACACTCACACAATGATACCTAATCAAAACATTCATATTTTCTATTCTCGAGTCCTAAACTGAAACCTAACAACGAGTCCTTAACTGAAACCTAACAACGAGTCCTAAACTGAAACCTAACAATGAGTCCTTAACTAAAACCTAACAACGAGTCCTTAACTGAAACCTAACAACGAGTCCTTGAGTAAAACCTAACAACGAGTCCTTAACTGAAATCTAACAACGAGTCCTTAACTGAAACCTAACAAAGAGTCCTTAACTGAAACCTAACAACGAGTCCTTAACTAAAACCTAACAACGAGTCCTAAACTGAAACCTAACAACGAGTCCTAAACTGAAACCTAACAACCGAACATGAACCTCAATAACTTGAACTTAATGCTGAATCTAAACATATATCTAACACATTAGCCCCAATACTAAAACAATGCACACCTATACGTTTTTCCATTAACTTAACCGCTTAGCTGGACAGCAGGTTCCCTTGTGTGGACCAAATTTTTAGGTTGTACTATCTTTATGGGGACTTAATGAACATATCCACGTAAAACTAGAAAAGTAATTATGTAAAACAAACAGTAGCACAATGCTCTTCTGAAGTTCTACAGAAGTACAATTTTACAAATGTTTGTCTCTTCTCAGGATTTTATCCGTGCTGCTATTGGTGCAGCCCTGTACCTCATCACATCTCTGATCTGTGTGATTGGTGGAACAGGAGATGGCGCTCGTGTTGCAGGAGGGGTGAGTGAAATATCTAACCACCACGTCATGTTTCAATGAAAATAAAACAGAACATTCTGGGCTCAGGAGTCCACGTGGTGCAGTGGACTAAGTCTCTGCTTTGCAGGACAAGCTTTGTAATGGTAGTGAAAGGTTTGAGCTTGACTACGGCTTCTATGGGAGGCCCAGCCTGAGGCAGCATGCATTGGCAATGTGCTGCCCTGGATTTTCCATACATAATTGGTTTATCCACCTTGCCACGTTGCTCTCCACAGACACGGAAAAACCATGCAAAAAATATAGGTACATATATGTATAGGATATCTCAACATATACGTACATATGTAAGTATATAGGGATTTATGTTTGTGTGTAGGGGAGTTAATATCCAGTGCTATGCACTGAGTTTATGTTATTTATTAAGCATGTATTCTCTAAATCTGGTGCCTTCCCCTCATTCACCTGGTACTAGTCGGGATAGATTGTCTTATTCCTTAATTACTATCAGCTGGTAGATCAGTCCTATATTAGTCCGGGTGAATGAGAGGAGGGCGCGTTTAATTGATGATCTGTTGGTAGGTGTGTGCTGGATTCCAGGAAGCTGATCCATTGCTTTATTCTTTTGTGAAAAGAGTGCTATATTGTTGGACCAAATGCGTATGCTCTTTCTATATATATATTACCTGCGTCCACGCTGCGTAGAGTGTGAGTATTAGATATATAAGTTACCGTTGTGCCGCTCACATTATGTGCCACCTGCAACTATGTTGGGTTACGTACATTCCCTGAAATTGTCTTCAGTAAAACTCAATGTCATCGACCATCTATCTGCCTGAGTCTCCCTCCTTCATCCACACACCCATGTTAAACCGTAACAGAATGAATCACCAAAAATAGGGATTAATGAGACCGATGGCAGAACCAGCCTGTGGTCTCGAGTCCCTCGTTGATAGGTGTTTCATTCTGTCACAGTTGGTTGGTGTGAGGAAGGGAGACAAAGGCAGGTTGTGGAGTTCTGTGTTGTTTTAATGAACAGATTACCAAGAAGAACAGATAATACTGGCTGCTATTGTTCATGGGTGGAACATATGTGCGCAGAACAACGGTTATATGCTAAGCTACTATGCGGCATAGACACGGAGGCTTAAGAATACAGAGCGTACGCCTGGCACTAACATACAACATGTTCAAAAGGTCAACATTAAGGTTCTTGCACGGTCCTTGAATGCCCCCTGGTGGACAAATAAAATAGACAGTTTCAGTAAGTTTCGTTTCTGTACCACTGTGTACAGTTAAGTACCAATTAAGGTAATGACCAATCAGAGAAGGCTGGAACCGGTTGTATCCAGTATTCCAGCCTCTATCACCGTATAAGTAATTGTATCAGTGATAGTTCACAATATTACAACTAGGTTGCCTTGATGGCAGGATATATATATTTTCCCATTCTTGATTTGTTGTTTTAAGGCACTTGTGAACTGAAATCCTTTGTGTCCATGAGACTGTAAGTAGAAAATTCTGTTAAGAAAATTACTGTTATTTTCTTCTTGTTTAATCTATAGCTTTGGTCAAATGTATGTAGCCTACAGTTCTCATTTATGTTGTTTAAAGTATGTTTGACCTAACTTAAAACCAGTTAAAGGGATTTGGTGCAGTAACTTTGTTATCAAAACGGATTAAGCTCTATATTTACTTAATGTGTTACGGTTGTACACACAATACATAGATCAAACTCATATATGTAAGCTTTTTTGTTCAGTGTTGTTAAATAGCTGTTTCATGTAAATAACTAGTGGATAATTAAGTAATCAATATGACAATTAAAACCTATTATTTCTACTTTTCATCATGTTACAGAAACCATACTTCAGTTCACAAATCTGAATTCAGTTTGTACTGAGTGGCTTACATTATGTGTGGGTGTTAAAGCACCATTTGAGGATAACTTCTTCTCCAGTTCTTACCGGACCATCTGTGGCGATTGCAAACCCATTCAAGCAACTACACCTAAGAATTCATCATTAAGTAGGAGGTCCTAAGCTTGGACTTAACCAACACCTTCTCCATCACACAACATACAGTACTTACATCACTTAATGGTGAAGGCACAACTAGTACTATAATCAAAATATCCATACGAACCAGAAACCAACAGCAACACAGAACTCCAACTTGTGACAAACATCAAAAATGAACCGCCTATTACTGAAGCATTGAAAACTTTGTAAGTGTACAGACAGTTTATTAAAGAAATAAATTGAAAGACAGTACTGTTCGCGTATACAGCCTGGCACCATCTTCAGAAAACAGACTCGACCAGTCAAACCACAAACGCTGTGCTACGTGAGCTGAACTGTAAGCAAATTGTTCCCTTTGCCAGCTGTAAGTCTTGCTCATTGATCTGCATGAATGACCGCTAAACCTCTTGCCATGGGAGATTCCAAGTCACAGTTCAGCTCACCTAGCATGGCGTTCATGGTTCGACTGATCGAGTCTGTTTTCCGAAACAGACTCAATGCTTCGGTTTGCATGTAGGGACCCTCATTATGCTACTGTGGAAGTGTGGTGCTATTTTGAGCCTTGTAAGTGGTATTAAATAGCGATTACTTTTTAATTCATCCATGCCCTCACAACTAGCGTTATAAGGTAATTATCAGTTTGCACAAAAACTGGGCACATTGGATTAGCATGAAAACATATCCCAGAGAACGGTTGACTCAGTACCAATGTGTTATTAACCCCTAGGTTCATTTTGCGTTGGAGTTGTCCTTTAATGAAACTTGCTCCTCTAGTACCATACCATAAAAACTGCCCTTTTTTGCACAGAGAATAATATAATAATAATAATAATAATACACTGTTCAAAAAAAAAAAGGGAACACTTAAACAACTCAATGTAACTCCAAGTCAGTCACACTTCTGTGAAATCACACGGTCTACTCAGGAAGCAACACTGATTGACAATCAATTTTACATGCTGTTGTGCAAATGGAACAGACAACAGGTGGAAATTATAGGCAATTAGCAAGACAACCCCAATAAAGCAGTGGTTCTGCAGGTGGTGACCACAGACCACTTCTCAGTTCCTATGCTTCCTGGCTGATGTTTTGGTCACTTTTGAATGCTGGCAGTGCTTTCACTCTAGTGGTAGCATGAGACGGAGTCTACAACCCACACAAATGGCTCAGGTAGTGCAGCTCATCCAGGATGGCACATAAATGCGAGCTGTGGCAAGAAGGTTTTCTGTGTCTGTCAGCGTAGAGTCCAGAGCATGGAGGCGGTACCAGGAGACAGGCCAATACATCAGGAGACGTGGAGGAAGCCGTAGGAGGGCAACAACTTAGCAGCAGGACCGCTACATCCGCCTTTGTGCAAGGAGGAGCAGGAGGAGCACTGCCAGAGCCCTGCAAAATGACCTCCAGCAGGCCACAAATGTGCATGTGTCCACTCAAGCGGTCAGAAACAGACTCCATGAGGGTGGTATGAGGGCCCGACGTCCACAGGAGAGGGTTGTGCTTACACCCCAACACCGTGCAGGACGTTTGGCATTTGCCAGACAACACCAAGATTGGCAAATTTGCCACTGGTGCCCTGTGCTCTTCACAGATGAAAGCAGGTTCACACTGAGCACATGTGACAGACGTGACAGAGTCTGGAGACACCGTGGAGAATGTTCTGCTGCCTGCAACATGTCCGGTTTGGCGGTGGGTCAGTAATGGTGTGGGGTGGCATTTCTTTGGGCTCCATGTGCTCGCCAGAGGTAGCCTGACTGCCATTAGGTACCGAGATTAGATCCTCAGACCCCTTGTGAGACCATATGCTGGTGTGGATGGCCCTGGGTTCCTCCTAATGCAAGACAATGCTAGACCTCATGTGGCTGGAGTGTGTCAGCAGTTCCTGCAAGAGGAAGGCATTTTTGTGTGATTTTGTTGTCAGCACATTCAACCATGTAAAGACAAGTATTTCATACGATTAGTTCCTTCATTCAGATCTAGGATGTGTTATCTTAGTGTTCCCTTTATTTTTTTGAGCAGTGTAATAATAATAATAATAATAATAATGAACACTACTTAACATAATAGGTTTTCAGCATTACTGCTGAAACCCTGATTTGAATATTCCAAATGACCTTTGGAATATTATGACCTTCTTCACCATACAATCTTCACTGAAAAATAATTAGACTATATTGGTTTGAATATGTTTGGATTAACCTAATTCCATTCCTTTAGGTGTTTGGCCTGCTGGCTGGGATCCTTTATGCTTATGATGCCTACCTCGGCTTCATGGTCATCAAGAGCGGCAGGCAACACACAGCAGCGCCTACTGGTGGGTGGCTGGGATATTGCTGCACATTTGTTACTGTATGGCCTACACCAGGGGTATCCAAACCCTTCCATGGAGGGCCTAGTGTATGCAGGTTTTCGCTTTCACCTTGTACAAGGCTGATGGCGTAGCTCACTAATTGGTTAGGCTTACCGCTCACCTGGCAATCTTGGTCCTAATGTGGCTCTAATTGAAGGGAAAGACCAAAAACCAGCATAAACTAGGCCCTCCATGGAAGGGTTTGGACACCCCTGACCTACACTTTTTCACTTGGACTGGTTCTCACCCAATTGTAATTTTTCTCTCCCCATCTTTCTTTACAGCTGACACAGTTTAGACAATTGAAGCTACTTACCAACTTAGCCAGTTAAAGAAGAATGAGGTTTGTGCAAAACGGGTCTACAAAGAAAAATGAAAGAGGTGCAGGAGGGCAAAAGAATATCTGATGCTAAAGGGAAGAGATTTATGGTAGAAATGAACAAATGTTATGGTCAGAAGAAGAAAACATCTACAGTACATCTATGTCTGATACAGAGAACAGAATGTTGCACTCCACTGAGGTCTGCATGTTCAAAGAATTGTGACATGCGGAATTCCTTTGAAATCCGTTAATCCAATCTCAGTTTAAAATGTTTGCTCAAATTTTAGTACACTGACAAAGGGAAAGATGTAAATGCTATATGGTGTAATGTGGTGAAAAGCTAATCAGTTTGCACTCATTACACCTTTTCATCTAATTAACAAATTTGTATAAAAAGATGTTGGTTGTTTTTATTTTGTCCACTACTAAAGTGTTTGTTTGAGAAAGCAGGTTGTAGAATTCAATTCATGAATGTGATTAAGATGAGTATAAAATATCACTATAACATCATAATTCATCATTAGCTGTTGACTTCTAAAGGTTTTTGTAGGAAGTACTATAAAATGCATTCTGCCTTTTCATCAAAATCCTTATTCCCAGTAAAATATTCAATTTTGGTATGGATTTAGTCAATTGTCCCATTGATACTAATATGATACTTGTAATGTATGTACACCATAAATACAGCACTACACCTCTTTCACAAAGTACTTTTAATATACATTGTTGAAACCTGCCAGAAAAAAACATATTTCCATAATAGTGTTTGTTGTTTGTTTATCTCTACTCACACTGCTGCCGTCCATCTTTCACTCTGGACTTACTGTAAGGTTAAATGTTCCATTGTCACCAAAGACATTGTCATGTAAAAAAAATTGTGGAACACCACAAATTTTCTTCCAGGTTCCCCTATAATCTCTCAGGTCAAATTTTCCTGCTTTTGGTGTGTCGGTTTTAACCAATGGTAAAGAAGACTTTTTTAACAATATTCTAGAATTTGTTGTACAAGATAAGTGTTACCTCAGTGCACCCTTGATTAGACAAGTTTTTATGCAGTGATCATTCATAATTTGATTATAGACTATATTTGAAATAAGCTATTATTCAATGAGTTATCAATGAAGATAAATTATAAATTATTTGGTTCACATTTTAGGTAATTATGTTGAAGTTATTTGTAAAATGTTTCTGGCCTCCAAAATGTAATGTTAATTTGTCATGGTAGAATTTGGCATAAATGTTGTATTATATAACTAACAGTTTTTAATGGTTATTTCATTATTTTAATCTATAAAATAAATCTATGAAATACTAAAGCATTTACAGTGCTTTACGCAATAAAAGCCTTTTGTTTTCCTCTGAATAACGATCGAAATCTTTATTAACAGTGTTGTTACAAATTATACTGTGTAATCACATTGTTAAAAACATAAGCAATAAAGTCCAAGGAGTTGTAACATGTTTAAGCGATAAGGCACAAGGGGGTGTGATATAGGACCAATATATGGTACCATGGTTACGTTTTGTTTTCAGCAAAAAGTTATTTTCTGTTATACTAATATGTACTGTTATTTGCAATGTGACCTGGCCAAGATAATGCATTAAAGTGCAAAGATTACATGAAATTTTACATACAATAGAAAAAATACTAAACAAATAATGTATTTACAATATGTGGAGATTTTGGTAAGCTTAAAGGATTAGGTCAATAAATATGCCATGGTAGCAAACAGTAATAGATAAATATATGCATATGTCCAAATAACTCCAAATGAAGAAGAACTTTGAACACGTACAGTGGTCAGAGAAAAGCTTAAACAATTGTTCCATAAAGATGCTAAAGGTGATGGGAATCTCAGATTTTCGTTTTTTTTGCAATTCATTCGAATCATTGGCACTAGAGAACTGGAGGGAATGATGGCCACAGGAAGTGTTTACTTTAAGCGTTGATCTGAGAAATATAGGTACTGTTATAGTGACAGGTAAACTAAGTTAATTCTCAAATAACTTAATACCTAAAGGATTATTAGGAACACCCGGTAAATTTCTCATTAATGCAATTATCTACTCAACAATCACATGGCAGTTGCTTCAATGCATTTAGGGGTGTGGTCCTGGTCAAGACAATCTCCTAAACTCCAAACTGAATGTCAGAATGGGAAAGAAAGGTGATTTAAGCAATTTTGAACGTGGCATGGTTGTTGGTGCCAGACGGGCCGGTCTGAGTATTTCACAATCTGCTCAGTTACTGGGATTTTCACGAACAACCATTTCTAGGGTTTACAAAGAGTGGTGTGAAAAGGGAAAAACATCCAGTATGCGGCAGTCCTGTGGGCGAAAATGCCTTGTTGATGCTAGAGGTCAGAGGAGAATGGGCCGACTGCTTCAAGCTGAGAGAAGGGCAACTTTGACTGACATAATCACTTATTACAACCGAGGTATGCAGCAAAGCGGAAATAGAAAAATGAAAAGGAAATGCGCTCACACAAGAGACTTGACTTTTGGGTGCTAACCTAAATAGTGTATACTGAGGTTTAATACTCCAAGACGGAGCAAGGTTGCACACCTACTTCTAATGGACGGAATATAGTTGAGCACCAATATTGCTATATTCACATGGAGGCAATTGAAAAAATAATATAAATAAGTTTCCCTTAACTGGGCAGTCTCGTCCACATTTGGGTCTTTCTGGATTTCCATTTCAAGTGTTTTTATGTTTTCAATTTTGTTCAGTCTGTCCACTTTCGTTTTATCTATAATTAGGACCATAAGGTCTAAAGAGCATTTATTTAGAATGTATCCCAAGAGGTCTAAGAATGAATAAAGTCCCGGCATTTGGATTAGAAGACCCAACATTTATGAAGAAGTGGGAAAACATTCTAAATAAATGCTCTTTAGACCTTATGGTCCTAATTATAGATAAAACGAAAGTGGACAGACTGAACAAAATTGAAAACATAAAAACACTTGAAATGGAAATCCAGAAAGACCCAAATG
>JACXGM010035344.1:0-11707 GCA_016801145.1 Umbra pygmaea | reverse complement strand
CGCCAGATGCGTGAGAGTTGGCAACCCTGGCAGTGTGCTCCGACTCCCAACCATGTTCCGAATCTAACACTCTGAACTTTTCACACGCAACTGACGTACAGGTGCAAGGTTTTCAGCGAATCAACGATCAAAGAATCATGCAGTGAGAACGTTTTAGGCAGATGTTACAGCTGTGGGACTACTCTCCTGTCATTAATACATTGTGGTCTTGTCATCAACAGAATATTAACGTATTGAAAGGGGAGAAAATTTGATTTTGGCGTGACATTTCTTGCGTGTGCGTGAGAGCGTGAGATTGATGCTGAAAGCGTGAGTGTCATGCCAGATGCGTGAGAGTTGGCAACCCTGAGGAGTATGAATGAGAGAAGTTACTGTAAAGAAATGGAAAATGTACAAGTACTTTGCCAGTAATATTTCCATTATTTTATAGACTGTTCCTTCAAAGTAATTACTAGTATTGCAATGTATAAACTGGGCTGTGCAATTAATCGGATTTTGATCGCGATTTCGATTTCAGCTCCTAACGATCACAAAAACAGTGTAATCGAGGAAAAAACGATTATTTTGTACATTGCATTTTCTAAGAACTCTTATTTTTGTCTTGTGTTCGAATGACACGCGCTTTTGTCCCTCCCGAAACCGAAAGTGAAACTAACTCAGTCGTCTATTAAAGACGCATTTTACAGTGTAACTCCATATCCATCGTGTGCGCAGGCACAAAAAATAACACATGCCGTTGCATACTTTTAGCCTAAGATGTGTGCCCCATTAGCACAGTTGAGAACGACCGCTCTAGAATGTTTTTGCATGCTTTGGACAAGCGTTATAATTTGCCATCTCGCCACAACTTTACCATAGTTGCTCTGCGTGCTTTATATGAGAAATGCTGTGCAGAAGTGGTGACAAAGGCAGAGTATTGATCTATGGGCTACATTATTTTATAAATTACAGGTGATTGCAGCAGCTCCAAGAGTTTACCTCACAGCAACGCAGGTACTTTGTTAGTTAGCTTATCAGCTTTGTCTATTTGAGTCTTGTTTGGGATATTTTATTTGTGTCCTTGCAGCCGTGTTTCCTTTACTGAAACATTTTTTTTTATTAGATTGCGCATATCAGTACTGAAGCAACGAAATTGAGCAGTTATCACATTCTTGGTTTCATTAGCACAGGTGTAGTGTAGAGCCATGTATTACTTATAAACAATTATTCTACCGACTGAAGAGCCAGGCTTCGTGTTACCTTTATTCAGTAGTTTGTTTAAACTGCTGTTTGTGATTCTACAGCAGACTTATTAAGCACAGTGATCGTGCACACATGTAAAACCTGCAGGCAAAATAGAAAATAAGATAAGTTTAGAAGTGTTAATTTATTTAATATAATAAATATAAATAAATTATTTGCAAATATAATTGAAAGAAATTGCTGTCTAATTAAATCCAAACATTCTAACGAACTATGTGTGCTGGTCACCCTCAACAAAGTAAAAAAATGCACCCGCTCCTGACGTCAGAATATTTTCACTGTTTTTTAAAATCAACATGCAAATTTCTAAAATCAATGAGTAATCGATTTAAATAATCGTGATTTCAATATTGACTAAAATAATCGTGATTATGATTTTTTCCATAATCGAGCAGCCCTAGTATAAACACAGTGATTGTTCATTAATAGACAGGGTCTTCAACCCTGGTCCTGGAGAGCTACCATCCATTAACTTTTTCACTCTGACCGGACTTTATGTCACCTCATTCAGCTAATCAGACAGCAAATTATTAGAATCAGGTGTGCTAAATTAGTGTTGGAGTGAAACCAATCAGGACAGTTACTGCCCTGAAAAAAAGCAGTGTAGAACTGAGATTACTCTACTAGTAAACAATTACTTTAACATTGTTTTATTGTCCAGAATCAATTGCAGGCCGAATATTGGAAAATAAATGCCATATTCCCAGAATGGAAAATTCTGCATTTCATTTTATTTGGCTGGACAATGAACAACTTTTATGCAGTTATACCCTTTTGCCTTTGTCAGGCAGAGTAGTTCTCCAAGATCAGGTTTGGTGATGCCTGCATCTGGAGTGACTGTTTCCATCTATTTTTTTACAGAGGAGGATAGGGGAGAGGAAGAGGGGAAGAGTGGAGGCAGAAAGTTGAGGAGAGGGGATTATGTATTTTTATGAATTTGGAAAAATCCTACAGGATTCTCATTAAGTCAAGTAAACATCTTATAGGATTGGTTCCTATGCAAATACTATAAAACATGTGCAGAAAAGTCCTATGTAGTTGGTTGCTAGCACCTAATTAGAAATGTAATATCAAAACTTAATTAAAGGGAAACTTCACCCTACAGCTATCTGAAGGTGCTAGTAGCTTCTCCCAGACATTTGTAGAACAATGAGATATGTTTCACCCATGCCTGGCTAGTGAGAGAGCACGATTTGAAAATTTGTCGCTGGTAACACAAAGTCGCTGGTAACACAATTGCTACTAACCTAGGATTTGCAGATGAGGAATTTTACAACTTGCTTTTATATTCTGAGTGACATCCAACCATACATGTTTGCGCCCGAGTACACCGAAGAACATTTACAACAAATGGAGTTTGATATTTAGCTTCAACAAGGCAGCATGTTCTACAGACAATCCAGTTGAAACACGGTTAAATTCTAATTGCCTAAGTGCTTTTGTGGGAATATGTCCATCCATGACTACTGAAGAAAAAAGCATTTGCTACAATGAATGGGATCAACAAGCATTACTTGTAGGGATTGAACCAAAAATGACTGATGACCGTATATCACTAAAGTTATCCAGCACACATGGAAAGAGACATAGCAATCTGACAGTTAACAGATGAGTAAGTTTATTATACCTATTTTCTGTACCTTGATAATGGAGCACACATCGTGTCCGTGGTAATGTTATTGTACTGTATGTGTAGTGTGCCAGCTGTATTTAGTAGCTAGCTGAGTGGGTAAATTCCTATACCTAACAATATATTGGCTATTCTATCTGGATAAAGAAAAATAGATGGGATCGCATTGCTTTTCAGCCACTTTCGGGCTGTAGTGACGGTGAATTTAGCACGTAGATCCCTTTCATAATCTTCCAACCTAAAATACAGACTGCAGACCCAAACTTTTTATAGCCTATTGTAAAGTGTGAAAGATTACTCCTTTTTTTTGGGCTTGCTTGTAATTTCTGCAACCAGGTACAGAACACCAAACGGGCATGATGTATAGAAATTAGACTACAATTTCAAAAACATATATGTATAATTTTCTAGCGTCAAGCTCTACAGAGGTGTGCTGTTGAATTGCTCATGTTCTGTGTTGGTGCGTTTAAACGGGAACGGGCACTAAATTCGCTTGGAATTCTGGGAATTGTGGTAGCTCAAGTTTAGACGGATAGAAAGGATGCAAAAGGAACTGAAATATACTATCGGCTGTTCTCTGATATATTGAAAAAGAACAAATGTGTATGACATAAGTCATCTATGGTAACGTCTGTATATGCTATATTATGAATCTGATTTACTGTGGAACAGTCCTTTAAGAATCCAATAGGATGGTTTCAAATCATGGCAGAAAATCCTAAAGGATTGACCTTTTGACTCGATGGCTTCAATCATTCAAATATACCTATAAAACAAAATCATCAAAGCATTTCTGTCTGAAATACACTGCATGGTACATTTTTCTCAATTTCTATGACACATTTCTCTACACTCTGAACCATGCTCTCCGAACAATTACAGTTTTTCTCACTGTTGTCCATGCAGAATGGATGTTTTAGTTAACAAGCAAGCCCACATGGAATATTCTGTTGGCACATGCTCATAACATTAAACACCTGGTAAAAATAATCATTTTGCTTTAAAAATGAATGCTTATTTTCTCAGTGTCACGACTACATCTGCTGATCCCCTCCAGTAGTCTGAATGACCAGCTGCCGGCTTGAACACACCACCCCGTCAACTATGGAGACACGGACCTAATGCACCCTAATAACGTCCAATGCACCTGAACCTAATTTAAGTCTTCTGCAATATATAATGATGTATTTTTTTATTATGGTCTTGTTGATTTTAAAATCGGCAATAAAGCAAAGAGGCATTTAGGGCATTGCTATGGCGTTCGGTTGTATGACAAGACACTCAAAGGAGTTGGCAGTTTAGTTTTTCCGGTAAGTAACGTTACATTTTCTTTTACATTTTGTTTTAATACTTTTTCTTTTCCCCTGAACTTGAAGGTGCACAGGGAAAGACAGTGAGAAATCCAATCCTTTTTCATTGTTGTTTCAATGGGAGGAACAGGTGAACTGAATCCTGGGAATAAAAACATCTTTCTGCCTCGGTAGAAAAGTTCCTCTCTGCCATTCCAAAGCAACACAGCTTCCTTATCACGGAAGGAGTGTGTAGTGTCCACTCCGGTACCCAGCTGCAGACAGCGGTCTCCAGAGTACTAATGACTGTGGTATTCTAACCTTCTCTATGTTTGTCCAATAGCTCCTTGTATATAGTAGGCTTTCTGTTTTGTTGCTTTGTGCACACTTGTGCCTCTATCCTTCTCTATGTGTTCTCTATTAAGCACACAGGTGCAACTGCTTCACTGATGAGAGTGATTCTCTGTCAGAGTATTTAAGCTACTTGAGTTTGTACAGAGTTGTCGAGTATTGTTCTGTTACCAACTGTACAAAAGTTACCTTGTTTCTTTTAAAAATACTACCTTTGTTATTCCGTGTTGAAATCGCACTTGCCTCCTGCCTTATAGTAAATTGTGACAGAGTGGAACCGTGTTATGAAGACGTGTGGTTTGAAGCTGTCACCCTTGCCCGCTGGACGCATAACAATCCTGTGGGCCCTCTATAGTTTTGGAGATAATTGAAAAAAGTAAGGAGGCCATCCACAAAGAACCCAGAGAGTAAACCAATCAGATCATTCCCTTCAGCACCTTCTGGAAGTCAAATTCTAACAAAGCTTTGGACGAAATACTGTGCTCACCGAAGCCATCTGGTGGACACTAATTGTATAATTACTTTTATTAAACTCCCCCCAAAATTTAATTCAATTGTTTATGGTACAGCCCCTTCCCTTGACAAGCACATTAGACAAGTGACATCTGTAGATGTATTTTTAGGATGTACAATATGCTGTATAAACCATTGTTGTACTGTACAAAACAACATATTTATAATGGTTCCCCCCAATGGGGTAGCAAGCTGAGCCCGTTCCATTCTGTGTGTTTTCGATTTCTTACCTGTTATGAATTTTTTCTTTCCGTGTGTCAATTGAGTGCCCATGTGTTCTGTTCATAAATTGTTTTCCACTGCTGACCATATCACATGATTTCATTGACCAATGGATTTCCATCATTAGTTACCCAGCTGCATCCACTTGTTAATTAGTTCTGTATTTAAGTCCTGTTTGAGTGTTTTTTTTTGCTGTAGTTTTTGCACAGTTTTTATTTAGGTTTTTCGCATGTACTGTTGTTGTTTTCTAGTGAGAATTATTACTGTTGCTGTTTTGCCACTCGTGGCAGTATTATTTTAAACAAGTATTTACAAAATAAACACACTTTATATTCTACTGTCCTTTGTGCTTTCCCCAATTACTCCCGCGTTAAGCACAGATGTTACAATATTTCTAAAGTGAGCTCTGGCCTATCTTACAACAATGACTGAAAAGCTCACCCAAAATTAGTGATGCACCTTGCACAACATTTTTGCTATTCAGTGCAAAGATCTGTCACTTTGTTAAAATGAGAGTAATTTGGATAGTTAGTGGAAGAAGGAGAGTAACAACATTATATGACCCTGATCCAAGTAATTGATCCCATGAGGACATGAGATTTATTAAGACACAGTGCATTTGAAAGCTGTGAACGTTTTGGTGATCCAGGCATGATTTTCAAGACACAAGAAAACCTCTGGAATATCTAGCCACCATCTAACAGACTTCAGTCCTATTCATCAAGTATATACTACACACAGTACCTGCAGACATTGTTATAAGTGAACATGATGCAACTACCTGCAAAAACAATATCATTGTCTTGCCTGTTTGCTGTATCCAAAACACTTAAGTTAGCAATCTAACAATGTCTACTCACTGTTAAATAATTACATTTGAACATAGCATGTGTTCAGCGTTAGTTTTAGATACATTCAAAATGTAATGTATAACAGTTACTAGTTCCCAGTCTAAACCTATGAGAAGGGATACAATATTTTTATCTAAAGATAACAAGTATTGGCATGCTGCAGTTGTTATCGGACTACGGGGTAGACATTGTTGGGGGATATCTGGTATCTGAATAATTTCAGCTGTTTAAATGTGTATAACGTATTGAAGCCTGAATATAATGGTACATTTAGGCCTTAGGTAAATATATAAATGTGTTACATTAAAAGGGCTATTTGTAGAATTTTGCACTGGTGAGAATGGATCTACTTTCTATTTCAGTGACCAGGTAAAAATTCTCTTATTATTAATATTGAACAAATATGAAAAAGTGATTTGGATGGGAAATTGATTCCCTAAATTATATCTACATGTACACGAGTTGACATTAACTTTATTGGCCACATGTACTTTGGACAAGTAAGTCCGTTTTTTTACTTGTCTGATAGCAAGAACTACTTAGTAGCATCTGTACTTTTGTGAAACAAGCAATAAAAAAATCACATTTAGAACATGGCCTACTAAGATTTTTGTCACACTCTGGCAGGTAGATAAAAACATTATGTTAAGCTTCACTTTAAAGAAATATTCTCTTGCTCAATGCTTCTAATTTTGATATTTCCCTCTTTTTGACACTCGCTCATTCAATTTCAACCACTGTTGAAACCCACATTTCAATGAAACATGCAGTTGTTTTGTCCAGCTAATAAACGGCAGAAATGTTTTGAATATTGCTATGGTAGATTAGTTGTGTGCAACTAATCACAACCTTTTTATGTGCACACTTTAAACTTAAACGTATAATATGTAGTTTTTGGCCGCCAGGGGGCACTCAATCAAAGCAATAGCAAAAGATGTACTTGGATGACGTTGGGAAGTAGCGTGGGGTCATGGGTTTTGTTATCGTCGTCAATGACAACCTTCCAATCCAGGGTTGCCAACTTTGGGAGTTTGGCTGGCGTGAGCCTCGGTAAAATTTCAGTGCGCGCGCATGCGCGTGCGGAGAACACTTTTGTTAACCCTAATTTTAGAAATGTCAGTCCTTGTTTACTTAGTATAAACAGTGATTTATGCAAAAAAAAACAGCTAATAGAATGGAGACGCTTATTTTTTTTTATTCTGAAAGCGTCAGAGTCACGCCAGATGCGTGAGAGTTGGCAACCCTGGCAGTGTGCTCCGACTCCCAACCATGTTCCGAATCTAACACTCTGAACTTTTCACACGCAACTGACGTACAGGTGCAAGGTTTTCAGCGAATCAACGATCAGAGAATCATGCAGTGAGAAGGTTTTAAGCAGATGTTACAGCTGTGGGAATACTCTCCTGTCATTAATACGCTGTGGTCTAGTCATCAACAGAATATTAACGGATTGAAAGGGGAGAATAATTGATTTTGGCGTGACATTTCTTGCATGTGCGTGAGAGCGTGAGATTGATGCTGAAAGCGTGAGTGTCACGCCAGATGCGTGAGAGTTGGCAACCCTGCAATCTATCGTCATAAAAAAATGTTCACTGACAAAGTAATGTTTTGTTGAAAATATTATAACTTTATTCATGTTATGTTTGGTGGTTCCCTGGAACAAGCGCAGTCAAAGGTTGTATTACAGGTTCCCTGGAACTAGCGCAGTTAAAGGTTATATTACGCCATTGACGGAAGACAAAATGAAACGCCCCGTGTCTTCGAAGTATATTACAAATTTCTCTGGATTTGAAAGTTGGTGGAAATTTTTGGATAATGTAAGTACACAACTAAGAAATATATATAATATACTGTAGGTACAGTGATGTTTGCTTTTTTTTAATGCAAAGTACATCTTTTGTTATTGTTTTGGAAAACTACATATTGTACCTTTAACTGTAAAAGAAAATCTGTAAAAAAAAATTGCCAACAAATTACCAGTAATTCTTCTATTATTTCAAGGACATTTCCTTCAGATATTAATAGAAAATACTTTATAAGCACAGTAAATGTCCATTAACACACTGAGCTGATATAACTTTGTAACATATATCTACTGTGTTTATAAGGACTTTCTGAAGGAAATATTCATGAAAATAAGTTCTGGTAATTTGTTGCCAGTACTTTTTACTTTTTTTTTCAAGGATTTTTTTATTAAATAAATGAGCACTTGCACTGTGTAAACAGCGCTGTGTTTCAGTGTGACCACGGTGCAGTTGGAAGAATGGATAATGGCGAATGTTAGCTAGCCATCTCCTACTCCTGAAAGAACAGTATCGTGTTTGAGAAAAGTAAAGGCACACACAACACTCTCACACACTACTTCATGGCAAAGAAGACATAAAAATTCACCAACTGCAGATTAAATTGTATAGCTGATTCACTGTAATTGCTAAACTATGAAGATTTTTTTCACTTGTTCATTTATTCAAATTTGTGGACAAGCGTTAATGTCGATCCGTGATGTACAGTTGTGCTCAAAATTTTGCATAGCCCTGGAGAATTGGTAATAGATGTATTTTCAGAGAACACAGGAGTGAGCGGGGAAAACATTTTTTTTTCATTTCTCATGAGATTCATATTCAATTGTAGGTCATAACAGAATGGCACAATCATAATAGAAAACATGGCAACCAAAAAATAATTAAATGACACCTGTTCAAAATTTTGGTTGTGACCATAAATCTCTATTTTTGTCTCGTCACTCCAAATGATAGTGTGCCAGAAGTTGTGAGGTGTGACAAGGTGTTGTCGCGCATATGTAACCAGGCTTTATTGTGGCACAGTAAGGGCTTCTTTCTGGCAACATGACCTATATCAAATATCTTTTCAAGTACTGTCATATTGTGATCCTTGACACAACCACACCGTCTTTTTCCAGAGCAGCCTGTATGTCTCCCGAGGTTACCTGTGGGTTTTTCTTTGTATCCTGAACAATTCATCTGGCAGTTTTGGCTGAAATCTTTCTTGGTTGACCTGACTTTGGCTTGGTATCAAGAGACCCCCGAATCTTCCACTTCTCAGTAAGTGATTAAACAGTACTGACTGGCAGTTGCATGGCTTTGGATTACTTTTTATATCCTTGTCCAGCTTTATGCAGTTCTAGTACCTTATAATGCAGGACTTTTGACTGTTAATTACTGCTCCCCTTCCCTCAGTATCCAGCCTGCATAGTGCATCCACATGAGAGCTAACAAACTCATTGACTATTTATACACAGACACTAATTTTAATTGCAAGTTTAACCTGTGTGTGTCACCTTGTGTGTCGGTACGGCCAAACATTCAAGGGTGTGTAAACTTTTCATCAGGGTCATTGGGGTGATTTCTGTTATCAGCATGGTTTACAAAGGAGCCAAACAACTGTGATAATTAATGGCTTCATATGATCACTATCCTTACATTACAGTCACATGCTTTTGCATGAACAGTCATACTGTCAAACTCAATGCAGACATTTGACAATTTCAGCCAGGGTATCCAACCTTAAGAGCACAACTGTATATCCTATTATTTTTCTGGCAAAGATGTGCCCATTGTAAATTTTAAAACTGTCCCTAATATGTATTGGCCAATGTGTCTTTTACCAGGTTCCCCTGGACAAAAGTGTTAATCCGAGTGGATCGCTTAATTAAGCTTGCAACTTGTGTAGCACAGACAATTTTTTTTTGACCATCATCCTTTGCACTACCATAGGACAATTGTAATAACCTGATTAAGCATGCAATGTGTCATACATATTTTGCAAAAACATGATTTTACAAATTTAAAATGTAGCTGTCATCTCGTTACAATATCTTCACTGCTAATACGACACATTACAGTTAGCTTTCCTACTCCCAAGAGTTATTTTTCATTAAATTTTCTCATGATTACATACAGTGCCATGATGGACACAACTACAATGGACTGTTATCGATGGCAGCTGGGAGAAGGGAACATTGCTGTCAGATGGGGATTATCTCTGCTGAGTCTCACACAAATACAGAACAGACTGGATCACTGAATAACTGACAGGTGACATCAGGCTTCTAGTGCCCTATCCCTCAGTGTAGAAGGCATACGACAGCATCACCATGCTAGCAGCAGGTCAGACACACCCACATACTGTACACCAAGTTATACACATATAACCAGACACACAGATACATATTTTCTTCATCAGAGGGCAGGCCTACCTCTAAGTATGGCACTGGTGTAACAGAAGGCAGTGGGTATTCCGCTAGCTGCCTTTCCTCATCCAGGAACTTTCCAGCCTTTCCATTGTGAGCCGGCTGGAAGAGGCCATAATTCAGTACATCTTTCAAGCTCTGGTTCAGAGTACACAGGATACGCTGCTTGGACAACCAGATGGGAGCGTCTGCATCAAACTTCATACATTTCTGGAGGAAAAGAAGAGAGAGAAGGGGACATTATGAGTTAGGTGTGGGTAATTTTGCAATGCGTGACAGATACCTAAATAAATACGACATATACCATCCCGATGCATGGTACAGAAACTAAATAGAGGGAGAGGGGGAGGAGTTGGAGAGGGGGAGGAGATGGAGAGGGGGAGGAGATGGAGAGGGGGAGAGAGTTGATAGATGGATCTGAATGAGAGAGACAGAAATAGAGAGAGCAGGCATGCACACCTAATAATGAACTAAATAATTCACAGAGTTATCATATGATTTAATCATTGATGGATTATTTTCTGCCAAAGAGAACACTCACAAGGGTACTATTGAAAACCCTTGACCACAGAGAAGCCCAAAGCTCTAGACTCATAAAGTCAGATTAAAATATTCGGCCCACTTCAAGCCCTTAGTATGCCTTAACATTTAAATGAAACATAATGATACATTATGCATGCTCTAAATGTTAACAGGATACATCGAGGTTAAGTGTCTGGCTCACAATCACAACTGCTGTGCCATAAAGTCTTTAGAATATTACACTTCTCATCAGCAGGCCATCTTTTAATAAACACTGTCACTTTAATCAAACTATGAGGTAACACAATTACATTATGTGAACTCTGTCCAGTGAGACCTGCAGTATACTAGACAGTTGTGTGGATTCATCACTTATCTATATTTACCCCACTAAGGGGCACTAAGCTACAAATGACATAGAGCGATACTGTAAGTAGGCAAATTAAGAAAAAACGGGAGAGAATAATAAAGAATAAATAAAGAAAGGGATGTAAGCGAAAGGGGGAGAGAAGGATGGAGGGAGCTGAGAGATAGAGGACAGCAAAGGGAACTGATTTTGAGGTACAGTAGATACAAACCCATCAGCGCTAAGTCAATCTAATACAGCACTGCAACATCAATACTACATCATTAAACCACAGTAGACCGTCACCCCCCATCGATAAACCACAATTAAAATCCCATGTCAATACGTAGCTTTCCTTCAACCAAGCCACCACAGTCACATTTTAATACACCACCATACCACCAAGCTACCACAGTCACATTTTAATACACAACTATAACACCAAGACACCACAGTCACATTTTAATACACAACTATAACACCAAGACACCACAGTCACATTTTAATACACAACCATACCACCAAGCCACC